>JAVTVY010031516.1:0-122482 GCA_036873755.1 Hanleya hanleyi | reverse complement strand
TTAATGTTTTCTTTTGTTCTGTTTTGCAGGTGGCCATAAAAATAATAGACAAGACACAACTAGATGAAGATAACCTTCGTAAAATATTCCGTGAAATACAGATAATGAAGCTGCTGAAACACCCCCATATAATTAGGTTATATCAGGTAAGTGTCTAAGATTTCCTACATTGTACCTTGATCACCAATTATGTTATATCAGGTAGGTGTCTGTGATTTCCTACCTTGAACACCACATATATATCAGGTACATTGTGAATTGTGTGTGTATTGTGAAGGCATCTTAAATCACAGGCTTTCTCTCAATTTTGGGGGTCAGTCTCCGGAGTTTCTTTCAATTTTTGGGGTCGATCTTAGTGATTACCCGTGGAGTTTCCAGATGTAAAAATGAATGGAGTCCCAGGTGTAAAAAGGAATAGGACCCTACCCATGGGGTCCCAGGTGTAAGAAGGAATAGGACCCTACCCATGGGGACCCAGGTGTGAAAAGGAATACATGTAGGATCCTACCCATGGGGTCCAAGGTATAGAAAGGAATACAGGACCCTACCCATGGGGTCCCAGGTGTGAAAAGGAATACATGTAGGATCCTACCCATGGGGTCCCAGGTGTAGAAAGGAATACAGGACCCTACCCATGGGGTCCCAGGTGTGAAAAGGAATAGGACCCTACCCATGGGGTCCCAGGTGTAACAAGAGCCCAAGGGGCTTCAATATACGCCCGTACATCTGGAATTATATTGGTCCAAATTTCAAGGTTGTTTAATAGCCTTGATTCCAATTGGTAGCTAGCAATCCAGAGAAAGGTCTACAATTTTGTGCTTCTGAGAATGTAACATATATCACATCTAAAATTGAATGATAAACTAAAATGAGCTTAACTCTTGGAAACTAGTTGACCTTGGAGCAAGAACCGAGAGCTCACATATCCCACACTGAAATCGACAATAGTCAACACAAGAAAATAGTAGTTTTCCTGCAAATGCATTTCTTTCAGACGAGAGAATTTTTCATGAGGGAAGAAGAAAGAGATGAAGTAAACCACATTCTTGAGTTGATAAACAGGTATGAAGTTCATAAAGGACCCCTCTCCCCATTAAATTAGCAAAAGTATGGTTTTTATTTCACAACAGTTTAACTAAATGTAGCTGTTTCAAGCACGGGAGACTCCACAGGACAAATGCCATATACATGTTGGGGAGGGAACTCTGAATATTCCAATCTAACACATATAATCAGCTAAAAATGATTCAGTTTTGGGGGACTGTGACCTTGACCTTTGACAAATTGATGTATGGCTCCTCTTCACCATGCGAGTAAGGTATTTGATACCATTCCATACCATGAAACTAGAGATATCGTATGGACAACAAATGTTAATGAATGGATGGACAGAACGCAACATCGCATTACATGACCTCATCTTCGATAGGCATATGAAAAAATGTGACTTGATGATATCTGATTTTGGAGTCACAGTGACCTTGACCTTTGACCTTGACCTAAATTTTGGTACACGACACATCATCTTCCCGTCAATATATCAATGGACACAAAAAATCATGAATTTCATGATTTTGGGGGTCACAGTGACCTTAACATTCGGCCTTGACCTACATTTTCATATGTGGCACATCATGTCCCCCTAATGTATCTAGACACAAAAAAAGTACTTTTCAAAGATTTCTCGATTCTGGAGTCACCGTGACCTTGACCTAAATTTTGGTACATGACAAACCCCGTAATTTCTCAATGGACACAAAAAACATGATTTTTAACAATTTCCTGGTTTTGAGATTACAGTGACCTTTGACCTTGACCTAATTTTTGGTATGCGAACTACATTTCGGTATGCGAACTTCATTTCCCCCTATTGAATCCACTCACCAAAAATTAGTAGTTTTTAATGATTTCCTGAGTTTTAAGTCACACTGACCTTTGACCTTGATTCTGGTGTAACAGTGATCTTGACTATTGACCTGGATCTAAATTTTGGTACATGACAAAATGGCTACCCGTATTTTCTCTATGGACTCAAGAAATCATGATTTTCAATAATTTCATGATTTTAGGTCACAGTGACCTTGACCTTTGACCTTGACCTACATTTTGATATGTGACACATCGTGTCCTCTAATGTATCTACTGACACAAAGAAATGTTATTTTTAATAATTTCCTAATTTTTGGGTGACAGTGACCTTTGACCTTTGACCTTCGACCTTGACCTATATTTTGGTATGGAACACTTCATTTCCCCCTATTGAATCCTCTCACAAAAAATTTGAAATTTTTAATGATTTCTTGATTTTTCGATCACACTGACCTTTGACCTCTGACCTCGACCTACATTTGTATGCAACACATCGTTCCCCCTAGGGCATCCATTCACCAAAAATTAGAACTGTAGATAAAAAACTAAATGTTCAGTGATTTCCTGATTTTAGGCAACAGTGACCTTTGACCTCTGACCTCGACCTCATTTTTGGTGCGCGACACATCGTCTCCACCTAGCGTATCCACTCACAGAAAATTGCAACTGTGGATAAGAAAACGATCACAGATATAGACCGGACACGAACACTTCGGTGATTTCCTGTTTGTTAGGCCAGTGACCTTTGACCTCTGACCTTGACCTTCATTTTGGTACGCGACACATCGTCTCCCCATAGGGTATCCAGTCACCAAAAATTAGAACTGTAGATAGAAAACTGTCCCAGATATAGACCGGACACGGGGGACGGACAGACGGATGGACGGACAGACGGACGGAAACCGCCATCACATAATACGTCCGCCTTTTGGCGGGCGTATAAAAAGGAATAGGACCCTACCCATGGGGTCCCAGGTGTGAAAAGGAATAGGACCCTACCCATGGGTCCCAGATGTAGAAAGGAATAGGACCCTACCCATGGGGTCCCAGGTGTGAAAAGGGATAAGACCCTACCCTTGGGGTTCCAGGTGTAAAAAGGAATAGGACCCTACCCATGGGGTCCCAGGTGTAGAAAGGAATACAGGACCCTACCCATGGGGTCCCAGGTGTGAAAAGGAATAGTACCCTACCCATGGGGTCCCAGGTGTAAAAAGGAATAGGACCCTACCCATGGGGTCCCAGGTGTGAAAAGGACTAGGACCCTACCCATGGGTCCCAGATGTAGAAAGGAATAGGACCCTACCCATGGGATCCCAGGTGTGAAAAGGGATAAGACCCTACCCTTGGGGTTCCAGGTGTAAAAAGGAATAGGACCCTACCCATGGGGTCCCAAGTGTAAGAAGGAATAGGACCCTACCCAGGGGTTTTTCTTGACAGTTTTTCATCAGGGTAACCCCGATGAAAAACAAATAAGAATTGAGTTTTGATGTTTTTTTGGAAATTGAGTTTTCCATGAAAAAATTGAGTATTTTATTTTTCGGCGCGCGAAAACATTGAGTTTCCTTCAATAAAATTGAGTTTCTGTAACGAAATGCAAAGATAATACAGCTCGCGAGAAGAAAGAAAAGACTGCACTCACGTGGCGGAAGAGCGATGTGTGCGTTGTTGTTGTTATACGCACAGCATACGTTTTGTTCCACTTTGCATGCGGTGTATGTGGGGAACCCTCGCCTGTATTTCTGGGGAAACTGGGGTTGGCGATTTCCGACTCCGGGTACCAGGATGTGGTGTGGTCATGTGGTGTTTACCTTATCGACGACAGTTCCCGCCATGAATACCATAGACAGAAGAACTCGTCTGAGACTGATGGGGGTCGTTCCAGAGTTGATGTGAATGTACAGGTGAAATGTCAAGGATTGGGATTTAAAATGCTGAAAAACTGAACTTAGAAAAATAAAGAACTGAATAAAGATCTATGCATGGAGACATTCATACAGTTGACTCCTCGTCGTTGAGCAATAATAAACTCCAGTAAATGGGGAGAGTCAGACGCAGGCATTTGCACGTCGCTGAAAGTGAAAGTAGGCGGGATGATATATGTAGAGCTGCCAAATGTCAAGAAATGTAAAGTGTCTCCATGAATAGATTTTGTAATAGATTATGTAATCGAAAATGCGAGACAAGAACTTTGATTTTCACAACACGTCGGTTCGGTATTGCTGCGCAACAACAACAACACAATGTTGTAGAGGGGGTGAAAAAAAACGTGATGGAGGGCGCATTTTATTTTTATTTTTCTGAAAGCCAACCAAAATGCTGACCATACATGTACAACTGACATTTGAGATGCATACTGCAAACCTGTGTATGCATCAGCTGTTTTCAAGCACAGAAGAATTTTTCATCGACTAAAACTACTGAATGATCGATTCTTCCTATTTCTAAGATGAAAAGGCACTAAAAATTGAGTTTTCGCGCTTCATTCGATGAAAATTGGGAAAAATTGAGTTTTCATACTTCCTTCGATGAAAATCGGGAAAAATTGAGTTTTAGGCATTATTTAGCGCGCCAAAGGCGTGTGAAAAAAATTGAGTTTTATTGAATTCAGAAATTGAGTAGATAATTTTTTGTTGTCAAGAATAACCCCTGCCTACCCATGGGGTCCCAGGTGTGAAAAGGAATACATGTAGGATCCTACCCATGGGGTCCCAGGTGTAGAAAGGAATACAGGACCCTACCCATGGGGTGCCAGGTGTGAAAAGGAATAGGACCCTACCCATGGGGTCCCAGGTGTAAAAAGGAATAGGACCCTACCCATGGGGTCCCAGGCGTGAAAATGAATAGGACCCTACCCATGGGTCCCAGATGTAGAAAGGAATAGGACCCTACCCATGGGGTCCCATGTGTGAAAAGGGATAAGACCCTACCCTTGGGGTTCCAGGTGTAAAAAGGAATAGGACCCTACCCATGGGGTCCCATGTGTGAAAAGGGATAAGACCCTACCCTTGGGGTTCCAGGTGTAAAAAGGAATAGGACCCTACCCATGGGGTCCCAGGTGTGAAAAGTGATAGGACCCAAATGTCTTGATATGAAAAGGATTGTTGAAAATGACATTAAATCATACTCGCTCAATCATCACAAAATGAGAGAAATATCAGGGATTCCTGAACAGGATCCAAATATTCAGCTTGTTTAATATTTGAAAATAAAAACTCGAAAGTCAAAACCTCTGTGTGCTGATAACAAGAGGTTTGGATCAGATCATGAGCTACATCAACCAATCACCGCCAAAGTTAAGATCATGTGAACAATCAGAATGGCACGATGATATCATGTGACATTGTTGGTTAGTGAGCAATGGCAAAGGAACAGTGTATGGATCTAAAATCACCTGCTATTGCATTCTGAGGTCCAATAAGGCCAAAATTAAAAAGTAGTGTGTTTGCGGCACAGGCCCGCAAAACAAGAGTTTTGGGGGGTGTGGGCGGTGGTATTAGCAGGGATTCATACAAGTCAAAAATTTTACCACCGAAAACTCAATATTACTCAAAATTGAATTTTCACAATGGTGAAATTGAGTTTTCAAAATTTTTAACCGCCGATTCAAAGATTGCAATTGAGTTTTCAAAATTTTTTACCACCGATTTACCTATTGGTATTCTGTTCTCAAATATTTCAACCACCACCATGCACAGGATGTTGTTGGTGTGTTTTAATATGGTCAATATATTATACTATGAGCAGGGGATATTTTTGACAAAACATTTTCATCTACCCAATATCCAAATTCAATAAAACTCATTCTATTCAGCGCGTCTTCAGCTAAAGTTTTCATTGAATGAAGTATAAAAACCGAGAGATTTACATGTACCGTACCACAAGATCAGTCTGAATAACAATGGACATGGGGATCTATATCACGAATGAAATTGGAGGGAGAAATCAAGCAGTAATTGTTCAAAACAACAAACGATCGAACCAGGAAACATGTCCTCTTGTCTGCAGCTAACTGCAACAAACACAGCCTCTGCAGATTGTTACTGAATTAAAGTTTAATAAAGTTTTTACATGAGACAGATCTGCCAAGTTCTAAAGTCTAAATTTTCTGAAAACTACCGAATATTTTGGATGGTCACATTTACTCAATGTTAAATTTTTTAAGCAAATTTCTTGAGTGCTATTTATCTCCTGTTAAGTTTTCCAAAATCCAGTTCTGGAGGTCACCTCGTATTTAAAGTATGGTTTTCCATTACTCTTTCAACTATGAAAATTTATTGTTTATAATCAACGAGGAGTCAACTTTATGGAGCAGACGAAGATAAAATATGCAGCCTGGTCTCGTCGCAGTGTCAGTCGCACTGACATCTCACGAGTGAAGTTGTAGACCAGTCAATGTACTTTACAAAAATACAACCCCATCATGATTGCAGGTCTTGGCTTTAGCAAGTCATGTGAAATTTAGACGTTTAGTCTTGATGTATTTTCAATCTTTGACATCGCTGGACATTTCACTTTTTAGTTCGTGTTTGATGGATACTGAATGGACCGAACGTCGGCATCACGGTCCAGATTTAACCGGGAAATATGGTCGACTGACTGCAGGCACGTGGCTGTACAAAGCGCAAGACTGTCTGTCGGCTGTCAACCCTATTGCGGTAATGGAAACTTCCACTGACCCGTGTTGTAAGCCCACAAGCCGATGAATCGAATTGGAAGAGTTCACTTTCAAAATAGGGAAGTAAGGCACAAAAGTTTCTACGCCAACGCGAGGGCAGATTTTTCTTTGTATTTCATTTCTGAAACTTGCAACTCTGGCGGACAAATTGATGACCTACGCGATTTAAAGATGACAACAACAGCTACACAGGGTCTGTCTGAAGTTGAAGAAAAAAAAAAAACTTTTACGGCGACAGATGACCGATAAAAACTTTTGGGCGGCAGTCCCTGTTGTCAAACTTCAGTGATAGTTTGGAAACCCTCGGCAGTACGAATGCAGGCTGCCACACAATAAACGTTTGAGGGTTCCGGAAATAATATATGCAAGCAATTGTGTCTGCCGCTACGCGGCGCTGTGATCAGCATACTCGAAGTCGTTAACAACAACACCACCACACGTGGTGGCATGCTCCCGGCGCCTGTTAGTGTCGTTTTCACGGTAAGATCGTCATTTGATTGAGTTTATTTCGTAATTTGGGGCTGTCAAATTAACTTTGACCATGTCTGGCGAATTGAGTTTTCCACGAAAAATTGAGTATTTGTCCAGTAAAACGAAAGCAATTGAGTTTCCTGCCATACGAATTGAGTTTTCAATTTTTTTTAACCACCGGTATTCGGTGGTAAAAAGCGACTTGTATGAATCCCTGATTAGGGTGAAGTGTCGAAATATGGGGTCTCTATATATAACCCCATGCTTTATATAAATACACATCAAGGTCTGAAACGTACTTTGGGTGAATCGAGAAATAAACGGTTTACCGCCAAACAAAACACATCAGCATATTCTACAAGTATCACTTTATATGTTCCCGTCGTCAAATTAGTAAATTTGTGCAATTTTTTACCTTTGCCGGGCGATTCAAAATCCAACGCAACTGTCCGTCCATCCAGGAACAGTTCGATTATGGCGGGCTTCGTTCTTAATTCTGATTGGTCAGTCGTGACACGCCTCCGCCAGCTGACAAGTGTATGACCTCATTGTCAGAGGTATGTCACGACTGACCAATCAGAATTAAGAACGAAGCCCGCCATAATCGAACTGTTCCTGGATGGACGGACAGTTGCGTTGGATTTTGAATCGCCCGGCAAAGGTAAAAAATTGCACAAATTTACTAATTTGACGACGGGAATATATAAAGTGATACTTGTAGAATATGCTGATGTGTTTTGTTTGGCGGTAAACCGTTTATTTCTCGATTCACCCAAAGTACGTTTCAGACCTTGATGTGTATTTATATAAAGCATGGGATTATATAGAGACCCCATATTTCGACACTTCACCCTAATACCACCGCCCACACCCCCCAAAACTCTTGTTTTGCGGGCCTGTGGTTTGCGGTAACGCGACCGCCCCGCTGAAAATGGGAGCGACCCAAATGCTTTTTTCAGATTTTTTTTTTTTCAAAAGTGAAATCACGAAAAAATTATTCCCATCGTTATTGTTTTCTTCCCATCAGAGGATCGTGCACGCCACAAACACCACCATAACGACAACATGCATTCTCCATACAGTAGTTAGTGTTGATTTGTAATGGCAAGTTATATGCAGAGGGATCGCATCTGTTAAGAAGAGTTAACCTCATTCCCACAGCCGCGGACAAAATTAAGTTCCTCCTGTAGCTATAGGATATGTAGCGGCCATATTTAGGAAAGCGCGAAGTCCCCTAGGAACAAGGTTTGCCACAAACCAGTTCTGTATCTGTTTAGAAAAAGTCCGCCATCTTTCAATTCAAGCCAAAAGGTGAAGGAATAGCAGACAACTTATTTTGCTGTGATTCACGTAAATTAAATCAGAAATCTTCATTTTCTACCATACATTTGTCTACAGGTTTATCTGTAAATTCAGCCAGCTGTCAATGTCATCGCTGGTAATGCGTCGGTCCGCCAATACATAGGATTGCCTCCCAAAAAAAATATGTGACTAGTCTGCAGCTCATAATGACCTGTGCTGTCCACTTCAAATTTTGGCGTGTTTTAGACGGACACCGTGAACAGGAGTTCTGTTCAACGTATTAGAGGAAACCTGAAACATTGCTTTGTGGTATGGGCAAGTCGATCTGCATATCATTGAATGCAAACAAGGAGAAAAAAATTATTTGGGAATTTTAATCGAAAAAAAAAATACTAAAAAATAAAATAAAATGCGACCGACCCAACATTTTTCGCGGACCCTTGTTACCACAAACAAACTATTTTTTAATTTTGGCCTAACATACATGTGTGCTGGACTTCAAACATGTCCATTGATAAATTATGAATCTTCTCCAGCATCAGGATCATTGTGTTCAAAGTTCAAAGTACCATAAGTGGAACTACATGTAGTGCAATACACTATAACCATTATCAAGACGTCTTCTATGCATACATGTACCTGTATATATTATATAGAGAAAGAATCCTGATAATTGTTGATTTTTGTCATACCACTGTAGTTCCACTCCAGGTAACCATACTATTTGGTGTGCTGATCTCACAAATGCATGTACATTTACAAATATCAGTGGGGAAGAGATGTGCAAATTCAACAATGTAAATGTGCTGGTAAGGTACAGAAAGATTTCCCTTCCGCTGTAGTGAAAACGATTAAATATGTAACATATTGACAACAGAGCAGCTCATTAACAACATGTACACATGAGCCGAGTGCTGATGGGCTGAAACATCTGTAAATGGACTACATGTTACTTGTATAAGGTCATTACCTGCATTATTCACAGACTGCACTTGTAGCATTAATCTTTAATATGGTACAATCGTCCATTTTCACCTCCTAGAATCAGATCGGTGCATCTTACATTGTCGCTTTGTGGAATTGCTGTAGATGTATATCCTGTAGAAAAATGGGCACAAAATACTGTATTTCTCTTTGGAGAATTTTCAATTTTGTTTCTGGACAACAAAATCATGGCCATATAATCCAAATTCTCCCCTTATTTGATATGCAGATCTATGTGTGTTGCCATATCAATTCCAGCCCATGCCATCAATCTGTGGGCGCAGCTCTATTCCTGCAGTCGCGACTGTCAAACCTCTTAAGACTCTATAAACTTATAATTTCAGCTTGTGGTGAGAAATAAACATCTAGCTCGCTGGAGATAAAAAAACATAATTTTGTCTTGGCGTACAGATGACATTGGTGATAGCCACTGACAAAACAATAACCATTCTTCTCAAACATACAAATGTAGACATCTAGATTCCATGTCGGGAGCGTAACTACATGCATGTACAACCTCCAACTGTACTCGTATTACCATTGATTCCTAAACATCAAGTTTTTCTACCATTAGTAAAATTAACTCTGAAACTGAATTGTCACGATCAAGTATAATCATTATAACACCAAAGGAAACTATTTTGATGAAAGAATTTTTCCCAAATTAAGTTAACTATTAATTTGAATAAGTAATTTTCTCTAAAACTATGGAACTGTAGACTAGATCCCAAAGCTTGTGCTGCACATCCAAATATGAATTGCTGTTTAGCTCATATATGTTGAATACATTGTATGAACTCTTCTGTTTCGGTTATACTAACAATCAAGATTTGTAATAAGCTTAAACATCGACAAGTTGAACAAGATTCAGAGATGTGACCAAACTTGGGTCGTCAAGCAAGTCGAAGTCCTTGGGTTCTACATTTTCACGATGTTCTCCACAACATGGCGGAAATAAATAGATCTGCATTTATCTGATTCACAAGAAAAAGTTTGAGACATTCCCTACTCATCAAAGTATATCCACGAAAGCTGGGTTTCACCAAATCATTACAGATCATCCTCAGCACATTTCCAATGTATTTTCATATCTTTCATGTGGAACGGCATTAGGTAAATGGCAATCAATAGAGATTAATCAGAAGTTGGGGCACAGTTGTCACTTTTGTTTCAGTCTCACTGCATATACATGTACATATACATGTATTTACATGTAACTGATCATTATAGCTTGAAATTAAGCCATGAAATTAATCTGTGCCTCGCGCACCTTTCCATGATTGTCAACAAAATTGAGGCATTAATACTTCCTTATCCACTAAAGCAGTGAATCTGAAGTGGTGGTTTGTTATTCTGATCTGATGTGGAGCATAATTATTCCTTCACAGATTGAGCTTCTCACATTAAACTATAAAGTCATTTCACTCTTGATTATATGTTGTCTAGTTTCGGGCATCGAGGTTCAACCTTCTTGAAGTTACAGTATAGGTACATGTATTGGCATAAAGCATACCAACTCCTCGACATACATGTACATGTACTCCGCGACATCCTTCCATTCATAGAGTTCCTGCAGTTCCAAGAGTCTCATTGCCCTGGGTGAAACTCTAATTAATCTGCCAATCCTCTTCATGCTGATCAGACCCTGTGTCGTTATGGTAGAAATAGGCCTCAGCTCCTCAGCTTGTCGTGAGAGGTGACTAACTGGGGCCCCTTGGGGTTCCCGGGTGTGAAAAGGAATAGGACCCCGACCATGGGGTCCCGGGTGTAAAAAGGAGCAGGACCCTACCCATGGGGTTCCCGGGTGTGAAAAGGAATAGGACACGAACGTCCTGATATGACTGAAACCTAGTTGAAAGCGATGTTAAATCATATTCACTCACTCACTTCATGACGATCGAACACTGAACTGGGCGTGGTGTAGCCCATTTGGATCACCAGCATGTGCCGTAATCCTATCAAGGAACTTGTGCCCTAATTTCAAGAAGATCCCTTAATTATCTCAAAAAACACATTTCTCATGATTGAACGGCATCATATTGATGCTTTTCAATTTACATCTCGTGTATACATGTAGTTGGAATAAATGGTTTGCTTAAGAAATAATGTTTTCATAGGCATTCTCAGTGGTTATTTTACAGACTAAGTTTGGGAAAGTTTTTGGGGAAGGGCGAAACTTTATTGGCGTATTCTATTATAAAGCGTATCAAAATCTGTCATTTTTACCCCTCGGGCAAATTTTGCCCGAAGGGTATTGTCGTCTGTCTGTCCATCTTTCTTGTGGACACGATATCTCGAGAAGGATTATAGCCAGGCGTTGTATATTCATACCACATATGTATCTGGTGAAGGGTCAGAAGCCTATTGAAAATGACTGACCTTGACCTATTTTTCAAGGTCAAACTCTAGTATTTGCTACATATTTTTAAGGATTAAATCTCAGTTGAATGACCTTGACCTATTTCTTCAAGGTCATATACTATTTATTATGATATAACATGAAGAAATACAGCTAGGCTTTCCAAATTAATACTATGTATATATCTGGCGATGATCCAGAGATGTCCTGAAGATGACTGACCTTGACCTGTTTTATCAAGGTCAAATTCTAGTATTTGCTACATTTTTTGAAGAATCAAAGCTACAGTCTCCAAATTCATATTACATATGCAACTTGTGATTGACTGGAAGCCTATCCCAGTTGACTGACCTTGACCTATTTTTTCAATGTCATATACTGTTTATTATGATTTAACATGAAAAATTATAGCTGGGCTTTTCAAATTAATACTATGTATACATCTGGCAATGGACCAGAGGTGCTAAAGATGGCTGACCTTCACCTGTTTTATCAAGGTCAAATTCTAGTATTTGCTACATTTTTTGAAGAATCAAAGCTACAGCCTCCAAATTCAGGTATAGGTTTTTACCCCTCGGCCGAAGGGTATTGTTGTCGTCATGTACGTCTGTCTGTCTGTCCGTCTGTCCGTCACACCTTTCTCGTTACCAAGATATCTTTAGAACGACTTAACCTAGGCACACCAAACTTGCAGTGTACATCCATATGCTCGTGACCCAGAACCCTATTGAATCTGGACCTGATTGGTTGGAAACTTAGGCGGCCATCTTTAATTTATGCGAAACCATCACAGCTTTCTCGTTACCAAGATATCTTTAGAACGACTTACCCTAGGCACACCAAACTTGCACTGCACATCCATCAAGAAACTTCAAAGGAATGGCCAAACCAGTTTCCCTGATTGGGTGGAAACCTTGGCGGCCATTTTTAATTTAGCAAAAAAATCTTTAATGATATATATCTCTGATACCATTCAAGTGTTTTATACGAAACTTGGTATACAGCATCGATGTATCATGAGACCTGCAATGTATAACCACATCAGTTCCTCTGAGTTGCGGGAAGGATGGGCGGCCATCTTCAATTTATGCGAAATCATTAATGATCTCCATCTCTGATACCGTTCAAGTACTCGATGTAAAATTTGGTATACATCATCGATACATCAAGAGACTACGATAAATGACAGTTCTGGTCTTTCTGATTGGGCGGAAACCTTGGTGGCCATCTTTAATTTATGCAAAATCGTTAATGATGTATATCTTTGATACCATTTCAGTGTTCTATATGAAACTTGGTATTCAGCATCGATGTATCAAGAGACTTGCAATGAATAATCACATCAATTCCTCTGAGTGGCGGGAAGGATGGGCGGCCATCTTTAATTTATGCAAAATCACTAATGATCTCTATCTCTGATACTGTTCAAGTGCTCGATGTGAAATTTGGTATACATCATCGATGCATCAATAGACTTACGATAAATGACAGTTCTCGTTTTTCTGATTGGGCAGAAACCTTGGTGGCCATGTTTAATTTATGCAAAATCTTTAATGATGTATGTCTTTGATACCATTTCAGTGTTCTATATGAAACTTGGTATACAGCATCCATGTATCAAGAGACTTGCAATGAATAACCACATCAGTTCCTCTGAGTGGTGGGAAGGATGGGCGGCCATCTTTAATTTATGCGAAATCATTATGATCTCTATCTCTGATAACTTTCAAATGCTCGATGTAAAATTTGGTATACATCATCGATGCATCAAGACTCTTATGTAATGAATGAATACCGGTTTCTCTGATTGGACGGAAACCTTAGAGGCCCTTTCTAATTGCAAAATTTTTCATAATCTGTATATTTGTCACTTGACTACTTGGTGTTCCTGAAGTCTTGGTTCAAATTGAATACATTATGAATGGCTGGCGCCCAGAGCCGAGGGGTTTTCAGATGCACAGCTTTGTATTTTTTTTTGAAGGATTAAAGCTAGGGTCTCCAAATTCATATTACATATATGCAACTGATGATTGACTACATGTAGAAGCCTATCCCAGTTGACTGACATTGACCTATTTTTTCAAGGTCATGTACTGTTTATTATAATATAACATGAAGAAATTGATACTATGTATACATCTGGCGATGGTCCAAAGATGTGCTGAAGATGACTGATCTTGACATATTTTATCCAGGTCAGATTCTATTTAGTACAATATTCCACATGAAGAGTTATATCTACATTGTCCAAATTTATACCACATATGCCAGACCTGGAGTCTATTGAATATCACAGACCTTGACATATTTTCTAAAGGTCAAATTATGTATGTTAAGTTTAAGATCTCCGAATTCATGTTCCATATGCAACTAAGTTAGAATAGACCAGAAAATTGTTAAAGATGAATGACCTCAATCTTTGTTTCCAAGATCAAATTACTTGATTTGATTTTGAGCTATACAGAAGAGTATAGGGAAAAATGAGGAAATACTGATGTGGAGAAAGGTTACAGAAAAATACAAAACACCTTCTGGAATGAGCTACATTCCTCTATTCCTGCCTCTAGAAGTGTATATTTAGAGCTAAGAATTTGGTCATGCTCTACCAGAACCTCAGTACAAAATTTTTCCCATCAATTAAGGCCTTCGAAAAAGCTGACCTAGCTCAATGTATTTCTAAAATGAAAGAACTACAGTTAACCCTACTAGATCACGTTGTTGTTAACTTAAATGATGTTGTCAAAGTACTAAAAATACATCTCATGCAATGCATGATTGCTGAGTGTAGACACTAATTGATATCCGAGGGGTATTGGAGCCCATTGGGTTATTTTTTCATCTGTCATTACAAAAATGACGTGAGCAACATTTCAATTGATGATGACCTTAGAAAAACAAAATGAATCAGCTGTAACCATTACAAACTTGTCATCATTATCTGACCACTAATGACTCATCAAGCTAGTAAAAAAAATTAGGGCAAACAGGAATAATAAGATTTGAAAGTGAAATAAAATTGGTCTAATGTCAGATCTGTCAAGGTACATGTACATGACGTTGGAAAAATTCAAAAACTGTGTTTTAGTCCAAGAAACATACACAGTGTCTTAGAAATGATAGGGATAAGAGTACATGTACCTTTTGCAAACAAGCCGGTACACAAAAATTACCCAATCTTGTAATGGGTAAACATGCTTTTGAGCACCAGGAATACTGTTGGTAACGTCATTTTTGTTTAATACCATTCTTTTAAATTTCAAAGCGCACCTGTGACAGACCGCTGATCTCAAAATGTCCAAAGGAATGTGTAATGTGAATAGCCTGAAGGATACAAATATGCTGAAATGTTAATGGATTTAGAATACCAAAACTGTTGCTGACATCGTTTGACAGAATGACGTTAGCTACACCTTATTATTGTTCTCAAAATTCACAAAAATGAATTTTGCTTTGATATTTCATTATGCTTTCAATCCATTGTGGGTTTTGTTGTGATAATTGTATTAACAAACAAAAATCCCAAATAAAACAAAAATCCCAGTCTGTCATTGATGACAGATGAAATAATAGATAGGTGGTACGCTTTATAATAGAATATGCCTATTTCTATTCTAATGCTCTATTCAAATTGATTATCAACAAAAATTATAATGAAAGGTTGAAAAAACATGGTAAACTTTGACATCCTTTCTCCCCTTTGTTGAAAAATGTGGTCCACTGATATTGGCACGGTCGGCATTGTACCAATATCAGTGGACGTATTTATGGCCCCCCCCCCTCCCACCAAACTTTCTGCACTATCTGGAGAGCTGAAACTCCTTGACTTTAGAGTTTATCATATTGGGGTCATTTTGGGCTTACTTGCATAACCCTCCGAGCAGAGGATCATGGGTAAATTCAAAATGGTGGTCACGTGGGGCACCAGAAAAGTTATGTTTTTGTCATATTTCTTCAAAACTTTCGCTTTTCCGCGATGAAAAGTGGGCAAAAACTATTTTATTTCACATCACATTAATATTTACTAATTTATCATGCAGTTTTTGCGGAGAAATTGCATAAATAAAAAATTAGGAAAATCCGACCGAAAAATCGACCAAAAAATGTTGTTTTTGAAAATGATGTCAATGTGACGTCATCAAAGCGTCCATTTTGGATTTTTTTTACATTTTCTGGTAGAGCTTGACTCAAGGGTATAGTGTGGTAAATTTCAGCCATTTCGCCCCCCTTTCGCCATTTCCTCTCAGGCCAGGATACGTCCCAAAAAGCCCAGGCCAGATAGGGTTAAAAGATTAAATTTTCAAATCTGAAAATGAATTTGTCTTTACCGTTATCATTGCAAATGCAGTTTGAATAATAATGTTTAAACAAGAATCTTTCTGTTGGATACTATTATGTAAAATATTTGAGAATATAAAGGCCTGTTCATTTCACATATCTTGTGAAAAATATTACTAAAAGATTGGATTTATTCAACTGTCTTTACCATTATCAGGAAAGTTTTTTTTATGTCTTCACCATCACCTGACAATAACATGGGCTAGAATGGGTAAAAACTTTTCTAACCATTTTAGGGGGTTAAATACAGTGACTCTACCTTGGTTGACAGGAAAACAATCCTTGTGGCCTACAAGATCTTGAATAATATTTCATTTTGGTAGCCAAACTGCACAAATTAAATTTTGGATTTGTCTTTACCATTATTTGTACATTTTCATGAAAATGGCCCACATACATGTAGGCTAAGCTATCTGTGAACAACACCTACAAACTTTGCACCAGTGCAACATCAAGAGGCTCAAGATAGCATTGAGTGTACAAAAAAAAACTTGGCACCAATTTGTTTTTTTTTGTTATTGTTTTTTTTTCTGCTTCAACATCATAATAAATAATAATTCACACACGAGAAAATACTCAGGCATAATTCAAATAGGCCATAATGGGTTCATACCCATGTTTTTGTGTCAGGAACTCGAAGTGTGTTTTTGTTGAACCATAAATGATCCTGGTGTTAAACGACTGGCCACACTGGTACCCATTGTTGTGGTTAAACTGACTTCACTGAGACATGCAGTCTATGTCTACTACTATATGTAAACATATACACTGTAATTTAGTTGTTTATGTACTAGAGCTGGCAGGTCTGTGGTTTCACCTGACTGAACAAGTGCATATCCTGGCCCTACAATGTATACAAGCTGGTCGACCTGACATTAACCTATTGACAACTGCCCCTGTATCTGTGTCAATGGCATACAGATGAAATGTTCAGTCCCTTGTCTATTGACTTTTTCTTTCGAATAAGGTCAGGGGTTCCCCACTTGATCTTCTAGGTGATTGAGGACACAATTGATTCATTCATCTGAGCCCAGGAATTTGGCTCTATAATCCAGTCGGGACAGCAGAAATTTGATCTACTCTACAGCACTATAATACTGTAATCATTGAGTTCCTGCTACAAACAACCTTATATTTTATACATACTTCACTAAATGCACTGTTCATATACTAGTACTGAGCTACTACTCTCCCTAAGCAGACCTGGAGAGAGAGAGAGAGAATTAAGGTTTAACGTCGCGTTAAACAATATTTCAGCTTTAGCGACGATAAAACGAAATTCTAATTACTCCAACAAAAACAAGTTAATAACCCTGCAATCCAAAAGTACATGTAATCAACACAACACACCAAAAACATGTACATGTACATTAAAATTTATACAACAGACCAATTTCTCTCAAATAACCTTCTTATACTATCAAAATATCATACATGTACCATGGAGTTTATTAAGCTTAATAAACTTCATGATCATAACTAGCTCTGCATTATTGGCTCCCAAACACCATTGTGACAAATCACTGCCAAATTATAATAATGACACAATATTTAGCTACATCATCAAATTGCTGGTTGTGTAAAGGTGTGCATTCAGAAGAAAGTCAGCCAGACCACATCATCAAAAGAATGATTGTAACTACATTGTACACTTTCTACAAGGTACATGTAACTCACGAAAATTGAAGGCACATACATGTACTTCGTTATACGCTGATAAACCGCTTGTATCACTGACGTCCCTGCTCTCCTTGTTCCCCCCGCTGATTCACATCGCCAAGTTCGCGCCTCTTGGCCGTAAGGGGGCGCTCTGCATAGGCCAACCACCAATGACCAATGAAAAACACTCTTACGGAAGAGTCTTGGCAATATGAGTTGTCTCCCTTTTCAAACGTTCATATGTCGTTAACGGCAAAACCGATCAATAAACGGACGGCAAAACAGAGTTAAAAGTGAACAGATTTTTGGATAACTTCCTCCATTGTTTAGTAAGGTTCGTCAACTGATTGCAAACATTTGTTCACTGATACCTTCAAATAATTAACAAATAAATCTCTGTAAATGTTATTAATATCCCACTGATAAGACCACGCTTTATCGTCATGAGTATATAAGGAGATCAAGCTGCATAGAATAGTAACGTGAAAACACCGTTCAATTGTTTCAGATTTTGAATTGAACGTTGACTGTTAATAAAGCCTGGGAAGAGTTCCTTTGAGAGATGCGGTTAGAGGGCGTGTCGCTGTCAAAATATTGGCATGGCTTCCACATTACGTGAGAGTAGTGATCTCACTATCATGAAGGCATGACGTAATTTCGGTCACGTGAGGTAGTTTGCCAATCGTGGTTAGTATGAGGAATCTTGTTATCTCCGAGCTATTACGGCACAGCGATTGGGTAACCAGATAAAGCGCCCCCTTACGGCCAAGAGGCGCGAACTTGGCGATGTGAATCAGCGGGGGAACAAGGAGAGAAGGGACGCCAGTGATACAAGCTGAATAGTATGAGCATAACTTCGTTAGACCGATAACATTTTGTAAATTATTGTTATTTGCGCTGAAAACTTACCTCACTTCCACTCTTTGCATTTCTTGTTTCACATGAAATCATCTAGTAAGAATTTTGAATAACACAGTTCTCTCCCCTGCTAGTCACCTGACTGCTCACTTACCCATAATTCCCTCTTCTTGTTTCCTACTGCAAGTGGGTCAGGAAGTAAAATTGTCAGCTCCGTGAAAATTGCCTATTCCTAGCGAAATCACTAGCAGTTGGATTACCTCAGACGTCTGATATTCTGCAAGAAGTCCGTTGGGAAGTATTCTATACGTTATCAGTGAAATTATGGCTCAAAATATGTCTCAAATGTCATGTATGTCTTGTGGTGGTGACAAGCCTGTATATGACCTTCACTCCACGTGTCCCCAATGTCGCCAGGGAAGAGTATGTACTTGGGACACGGCCTGTGAGGAATGTATTGTGTGGGCGCCCGGCATATTCCAAGTGTATCTGGCCGGGTCTCGGGCAGCTATTGAGGAAAATAAAGCCGTTCTGTCTACCAATCTTGCCAATGAGACGTACGTAGCTATGTCTCCACGTACCAGCGTGGTCGAGGAGACTAGGGGGTTCGCCAGCTAGGTCTACTCTAGTCAGCCTGTTGAACGTAAATAAAGATAAACAAACGCCCCCTCCCGCTCACGATTCTTCCATTTCAGACCAGGCGAAGGGTCAATCAGGTAAGAAACCGACCCGGGTTGTACAAGTGGAAGGGACAATCGAAGATGTGGAATCCGGCACTACTACGACTGTGGAGGTCGAGCTTCCGATCGAGCGGACACCTGGATATGACGATGAAGGGAAATCGGTAACGGAGCCAGGCTTAGCGTGGGAAAGCCAGTCGATTCCGATCTCTCGATCGGATTCGACTTATGATTATGAAAACTTTCAACGGAAGTTGGGCGCCGAATGGCACAATCGATTCGACCGTCCTCTTCCGCTGTATACGATTCAAAGTGGGCAATCTTCGATCTTTGGTGTGGAGAGAGGGATATAAATCCATCCAGCGCCACTATCCCTGAAGTAGCAGAGTTCCTATTGCACCTGTTCTGGGATAGGGGGCTAGTACCCGCTACGGTCGAAGGGTATAGGGCAGCCATTGCTCAGCCTATTCTTCTGGGTACTGGGATTAATCCCTCGACTGATCCAAATTATCTGCACTAATCAAGTCATACAAGATATCTGGTCAGTCGGTTGTTCCGAGATTGCCAAAGTGGGACTTAGCCTTAGTACTTCGGCAATTAGGGAAGCCACCATTCGAGCCAATAGAGGCTATTGATCTCAAAATGTTATCATACAAAAGTTTGTTTTTGTTGGCTCTTGCCTCGGCAGCTCGTGTGTCAGAGCTGCATGTGCTCGATAGAAGGAACGTCAGACACTCTAGGGACTGGAGCAATGTAGTTCTCACAACGGTTCCTGAGTTTGTGGCCAAGAATCAAGCCCTCTACGATTCCATATCTCGAGAGTTCACAATTCCAGCCTTATCTGATTTCCTTTCGTCCGGTCTTGAATCAGACATGTTGATGTGTCCGGTTCGTGCACTTGCGTGTTACCTGAATCGTACAGAGGAGATCAGAGCGGATAGGAGGCGTTTGTTTATCTCTTTTGATCCCAAAGCCAAACAAGAAATAAGCAAAAATACTATCTCAAGTTGGCTCAAAAATACGATTCGGCTAGCGTACTTCACGGCTACGGATAGACAAGCCGCGCTTGTAAACGTTTCGGGTCACGAGATTAGGGCACTAGCGGCATCATGGCCTCTGTGGACTAACAGATCAGTGACTGACATTATGAGGGCGTGCTACTGGAGGTCAAACACGACATTTGCCTCTTTCTACCTCCGGGACATGACATTGGCATGTGACGACCTCTATTCCATCGGCCCACTTGTGACTGCACAGCGGGTGTCTGTGGGACCGAGGCCAGCAAGATAAAGTCCGGGCGTACAGTTTTTACCCTGCTTGCTGGTGAGTGCATTTTCCTCTCGATCCCTTTCGGAAAAAAGGGGTGGGCGTATATGCAACTCGACCTTGAAGTCAGAGTAGCGACAGAGGTTCCCTGTGTACCATAGGCATACAGGTTACGGCTGTTGTATGATCTCATGGATCCTCTTTGAGGTAGAAGATCGGTGATTTCTACTCTGTACTAGTCATCTTGTTCATGGCATTTATCACTTACCACGGATTGTATCAGTTTGCCCGCCAACCTTTCTGTGGCATTCTATGCAAAGAGTGGAAGTGAGGTAAGTTTTCAGCGCAAATAACAAAAAGAATTCAGAGGTAAATTTTCTGTTATTAAGCTAAAACTTACCTCACTTCCAGTGATGCCCACCCACCTCCCCTCTGTGATACATCCTAACCATGTATCGCAGTGGAAACAAGAAGGGGGAATTATGGGTAAGTGAGCAGTCAGGTGACTAGCAGGGGAGAGAACTGTGTTATTCAAAATTCTTACTAGATGATTTCATGTGAAACAAGAAATGCAAAGAGTGGAAGTGAGGTAAGTTTTAGCTTAACTCTTTCCCCCATAGACTTGTGGAGAATTTTCTCTCTCTGACCCATAACAGATTTGTAATGGCGTAGGTCTTTAACCCATGGACTGATTTCAATTTTCATACGTTTCCAGCGATGTAAAATATTGCGTTTTATGTCCCATGTCATGTGGAAAAATATTTACCAATGGTCTCCCACAGGCCCATTCTACGTAATTTGTTCACGTTTTATATCAATATCAGCAACGTTTAATCTAAAAATAAGTAATCTTGCGAGAAAATGTGTTGTGTCTGCTTTCCGTCTATATCATGTTTGTACACTATCACATTTATTTATTGATTGGATGACTGATTTATTGATTTATTCTCTTACACAATGCGAAGAATGCCTGCAAATCTGTTTTGAAAATGACACTAGATGCCAATCAAAAATGAGTCGTGTCAGAAACTATGCCCCTTCAAAATCCACTAATTCCTATGTTAAGTTTGCATATTATTTCTATATCATGTTAGTATACTATCACATTTATTTATTGATTGGATGACTGATTTATTGATTTCTTTTCTTAGACAATGCAAAGAATGCTTGCAAATCTGTTTTGAAAATGACATACATGTGCCATTTAGTATACATGTACAGTATTTATCTAGCCATGTGTACTGTTGTTTTGGTGAGACATCGATACAGCTCTTTCAATTTATTCCAGAAACAAATTAATTTCAGGGGAGGAAAACTTTTCTTTTTTTTCAAAGAAAGTACACTTACAATACCAGGGGTAAATATTTCTTCCCACAAGCCAATCAATTGGTAGAGACACCCTTACATTATAATAGCTGGGGTTCAGAGCCGAGGGGTTTCGATAGCGCAGCTTCATGTTTTTTTTCAGAATTTCACATCATCAGATTTTGAAATTTCATGTACTGTCACATGTGTATGTCTATAGATTCGTTCGGTGGAAACAACAATGTATCATTCTGACAACAATGTATCAAGGGATATCTTCCAGTTTACTGATAGCTCAATTCAAATTTTCAAGAAGAATTTGCAGATTTTCATTGGCCTATGGATAAATTTGAAGAAGATTTCACCAATCGCAGAGTTTCTTCTGATTACTACCATGACTGAACAGTGTATGTGTATTTTTCAGGTCATGGAGACAGAAAGAATGTTGTATTTAGTAACAGAGTATGCAAGTGGTGGCGAGATATTTGGTAAGTACATCTTTTCATGTGACATTCTGTTTGGGAATGAAAATTGAATATTTTTTCACAAGGATGTCATTAGAAAGCAGTAGGAAGTGTCCCTTCTTGGTCTCCTACCACCACCAGCCCAAAACAGCTAACTACTTTCCATAGAATTTCTATACTTGAATTTTGAAAATGTTACTTCTTGTGGTTGCCTACAGGCGTTCTATAGAACTTCAAAACATAATGACACCTGTGACATATATATCTGGCCTTGCCATTTGAAAATGAGAGAAGAGCTATAAACTGATCTTCTCAGGAAATTTTGAGAGTGATACATGTATGTTAATTTGGTAGAGCAAATGGCAGTACCAGGTAGCCAAAAGGGTCCAGCCTAAAATCAGAATAACGTGAAGGAGGTGATCACACTCCTGTAAGAGCAAGTCCTGTTATAATATATTATAATGTTTCTGTGGCTAGTATGAATGAAAATACCTTTTAACCCTTTTGTACTTATACCGGCCAAAACCGGCCGGCACCGTATATACCCATAACGGCCGAAACCAGCTGCAATTGACCACCACGTAAAAAAATCGCCGCACAGTAAAATGTTCGTCAAGTGAGGGTCGTCGGTAGTCCACATCGTTGGACAAGGAAATAGTCAACAATATACCTTCAAATTTTATTGTAAATCATGCAATAAACGTATAACAAGTTTATTTTATTGAAGACGTACCTTCCTTGTGGTGAAAATTGAGAAAATCGGCGAAGAATTTGCCGTTTTTTGACCATTTTCAACGCTATCAAAATCCCATTTCCCACGGTAGAATGTTAGAGATATTGGTCTCATATTAAAGGTCATTTCCGGCTCTTTCGATCTATGATGAGTGATTTGATTGGATAGGATTGAATAACGAAGGATTTGATTGGATAGAGATGTCATCATTCTCTGATACCGTGACCAAATTGACCTCGACCGGGCTCTGTTAGTATCGCGAAGCCGATTAGTTGAGAATGCGGTCATCGTGTGAGACAATGGCAGCGATTGGCCGGATGTGTGTCGGTGTTCAGTGCGTCGGAAAGAAAATGGCACAGTTGGAAAGTTTAGCGAGCCGACTGTTGGGTTTACAATAGAAATAAAGCGTTCCTCGGATTTATATGTCGGATTAAAACCCACAGGAATGATGTACTGGTATTTTAGCACGATCGTCCGTTTGAAATGGGCGATCGTGAGGAGATTTTTTTTATGGAAACTCTCATTTGGCTGGGACATACTAACGCATGGTATGTTGCCGAAATCAATTTTTTTGGTTTGTTTATTTATTTTTTTCGCCTGGTCTAATTCTATTTTAGACACAAATGGGCAGATATTTTGAAAGACAGATTAATTAAAGTATGGGCTTTCTGAAAATATATATATTTAGCGGGGTTTCAATCAAGCTACATGCAAATATCTTGCTTCAAAAAAGAGGGTCCATAACAAAATCCCCTCGCATGCATTTATCCGAACATACAAGGCTGACAAATGAGACTTATCAGCAAGTAGCAAAGGGTTAATGGACTAGAATTAACTACAATACGAACTTTGCACTATAAGTATTTGTGCGAGTCTCCTCTACGCACTGTTAGAGAGAACAAAGAAGAGACTCTCTGTGCACTGACCCGTGGCTTCAGCTGTGGTTCATATAAATTCACTTTGCCCTATCTATTAACTCAGGACGAGATTTTGAAGTGGTGATACATGTAGCTGGCATATTTTCATGTAATATTTGCCTTACTATACATTATTCTAAGCATGATGGAAATTTCTATAGTAATATAGTACATGTACATATGTATAAAATTATGCCAGCTATCACCAGTTAAATATATCGTCCCGGATTAATAGATTTGGCAAAGTGAATTTATATGAACCACAGCTGAAGTCAAGGGGTCAGTGAACAGACAAGCTCTTCTTAGTTCTCAATAGTCTTGCCTAATGCAGACCTGCACAAAAACTTCAAGTGCAAATTTCAAATTCAATATTTCTCCATCCTCACACATGAAAAATATCATTAAAGTTCTCCCTGAAATGACATTGGATTTATGAATTACACCACAATGCAAGACTGAAATTTTTTTTGCAATTGTTACATGTAGTTACATTAAACACTGAGTTAGCGATTATATGAAAATACAACGGGAGTTAAAAGTGAGCGCATGAAAATACAATGGGAGTTAAAAGTGGGCGTATGAAAATACAATGGGAGTTAAAAGAGAGCCGCATATGAAAATACAAGGGGAGTTAAAAGTGAGCATACAGTGGGAGTTAAAAGTGAGCGTATTAGAATACAAGAGTTACAGTTGAGCGTAGGAAAATAGATGTACAAGTAAGGAGTTAAAAGTGAGCGTATGAAAATACAATAAGAGGTACAGGTGGGCGTATGAAAATACAATGAGAGATAAAGGTGAGCGTATGAAAACACAATGAAACAAAGGTTAGCATGTCAAAATACAATGAGAGTTACAGGTGAGCATATGAAAATACACGGAGAGTTACAGGTGAGCATAGGAAAATACAAATAAGAAAGGGGTTAAAATTGAGTGAAAGAAAATACAATGGGAGTAACAAATGAGCATACATGTAGGAAAATACAATGGGAGTTACATGTACAAGTGCGCATAGGAAAAAGAATGGGAGTTACAAGTGAGCATAGGAAAATATAATGGGAGTTACAAGAGAGTGCAGGAAAATATAATGGGAGTTACAAGAGAGTGCAGGAAAATATAATGTGAGTTACAAGTGAGCACAGGAAATACAATGGGAGTTACGAGTAAGCATAGGAAAATAAAGTGACAGTTACAATTGAGCATAGGAAAATACAATGGGAGTTACAAGTGAACATAGAAAAATATAATGGGAGTTACAAGAGAGCATAGGAATATAAAATGGGAGTTCAGGCCTGGCCTTTTGAGGAGCGCAATTGCGTTCGTGCTCCATCGCGCTCCTAATTTTCTTTTGAGAAGCGTCATTTTCGCGCACCTTGGCTCGTCAGTGTGTGTTGTTGTTGTTGTAATACCACCAAGCACTGTTCTTGGGCTGCATTAGGAAAATCTATTTGATATAATGCCTGCCTCACCTCATGACTTGCCAAGAACAGTTTCCCAGTCTTTCCCTGCCTTTATTCAATCAAAGTATACTTTGAAAAACAAAGTATTTCCTGCCAACATTTCCGTTTTTCATGGATGAAAAAGCATATGGAAGTAAAATGTTATTTTTCTACCTTTTTCACAAAAGAGTTCCAAACAACTTTGGGACAGTCTTGTACTCTTGTATTTAACAAGATTTTGACACACTGTCTCTTCATTATGAGCATTTAGTAGGCCATTTATTTACCAAAACTGTATAAATATGTTTGTGAACAGCTTGTTTCTTTACAAACTTCAAGAAATATATTGTTTTATCATTGCAAAGTATTTTACTTTGTCATATAATTATAACTTGTGAATAATTGTTTTATTTAGCAAAGCAGGATGCCTGCTACTAAGTTATTTTATGTATTCTATTTAGTACAGAAATACAACTCCGGAGCTATGCTCCACAAACATTTGAATTTGAATTTATTTTTTTATAAAGTGTAAATGAAATTGGTATTACTGGTTAATACTACATTGTACCATACATTATGCACTCAGATACAGTATACAAGTTATTTGAAGGGGTTAAATTCTAGGAGAGCAAATCACCCTCCTTGGAAAATTTAGGAGGACTGTTTTAGCTCTCCATCATTTTTCAAACGGCAAGGCCTGGGAGTTACAAGTGAGCGTAGGAAAATACAATAGGAGCTACAAGTGAGCATACATGTACAAAAATACAAGGGGAGTTACATGTGAACATAGGAAAATATAATGGGAGTTACAAGAGAGCATAGGAATATATAATGGGGGTTACAAATGAGCGTAGGAAAATGCAATAGGAGATACAAGTGAGCATACATGTACATGTAGGAAAATACAATGGGAGTTACAAGTGAGCATAGGAAAATACAATAGGAGTTACGAGTGAGCAATGGAAAATACAATGGGAGTTTCAAGTGAGCATAGGAAAATACAACATTTGGGAGTTGCATGTACAAGTGAGGCTTGGAAAATACAATAGGAGCTACAAATGAGCATAGGAAAATACAATAGGAGTTACAAGTGAACATAGGAAAATACAATGGGAGTTACAAGTGAGCATAGGAGAATACAACATTTGGGAGTTACAAGTGAGCATAGGCAAATACAATGAGAGTTACAAGTGAAAATACTATAGGAGTTACAAGTGAACATAGGAAAATACAACATTTGGGAGTTACAAGTGAGCATAAGAAAATACAATGGGAGTCGCAAGTGAGCATAGGAGAATACAATGAGAGTTACAAGTGAGCATAGGAAAATACAATAAGATTTTCAAGTGAGCATAGGAAAATACAATGGAAGTTACAAGTGAGCATAGGAAAATACAATGGGGGTTACAAGTGAGCATAGGAAAATACAATGGGAGTTACAAGTGAGCATAGGAAAATACAATGAGAGTTACAAGTGAGCATAGGAAAATACAATGGGAGTTACAAGTGAGCATAGGAAAATACAATGAGAGTTACAAGTGAGCATAGGAAAATACAATGAGAGTTACAAGTGAGCATAGGAAAATACAATGAGAGTTACAAGTGAGCATAGGAAAATACAATGAGAGTTACAAGTGAGCATAGGAAAATACAATGAGAGTTACAAGTGAGCATACAGTACACCCAAGAATTAAACTGGTCACTGCTCGCGAAACGTTGGGTTCATCTTTCGCGAAACATTCGCGAAACGTTCGCGAAAGCATGTGCGAAAGGTTGATAATAACTTACGATGATTTCATATTTATTTCAAAGCTTTCGCGAAAGGTAAATACCTTTCGCGAAAGATAGGTCACGATCGTAACTGACGTAAAGCGATCCGTATTTGACAAGACAAGATGACAACAAATGCGGGAGTGTTGGATCTTCTTATGCGGGGTATGTTTACAGTCTACGAAGCAAAAGAAAATCTCCACTCACGTTGTCTTCGTTGTTGTTGTTGAAAAGGCCATGTGCGTATTGAATACGGCACAGCTAAAAGTTTTGTGCCTTACTTCCCTAGTTTTAGTGAACGCTTCCAATTCGATTCGTCGGGAACCATGCAATGTATTTCTTTATGCTAGAAAGTATGGGTTTGCGATTAATACGAACGGGTCACGGGGTGGAAGTTTCCAAAACGACCACGAGGGATGACAGCTACAACGCCCGACAGCACTGCACAGCAGAGAGACATGTGCCAGCAGTCAGCCGTCATCATTTTTCGTCTACATCCCGTACTGTTTCGTTTCAACACGAAATAAAAGGTGAAATGTCCACCTATACCAAGGATTGACAATACATCAAAACCAAACGTACAAATTGTCTGAATAAAAAAGTTTCACGTGTGCAAGACGAGAGCTGCAATCAATCATGATCGGGTTGTCTAGAGCATTGACTCGTCTACGGTTGAGCTTGGTATTTATTATGGCCGTCTTGAATTTACAGCCGTTTGGTTTCCTTGCATGTACAACGTTTTCGGAAATTGCAAATTTCATTCTCGTAGGATACATTTTCTGCAATAAAATGCAATTTAAGGAAAATTTAACACTTTCATTTCAAATTGTGTCGGGGGAAAATTCAAGTCTTAGAAAAAAAAGAAAAAAATATGCCTAAACCACTCTTTATTAATCACACCAATTTTCCTCTAGAATTATATCATATCTCGTTGATTTGAATCATTATCTTGGAACAAAATGCCGCTCTCTGCCACTGCAATATAAATGCATCCCGTTAAAGATGAAAACTTAAAAATAATGAGTGTTTATTCTTCATGTGATGAAAACTTTAAAAAAAATGAGTTTTTTAATTCATAAGATGAAAACTTTCAAAAAATGACTTTTTGCAGACATTCGGGCGTGCTGAAAAAACTGAGTTAGTTCTGTTGAATTTGGAAACTGAGTAGATGAATTTTTTTGTCAAGAATAACCCCTGTTTCGCCAATGAAGCAATAACATTTTTTAATGTCTGCTCAGAGTTGTTTCCCCTCTTCATAGCAACTGGACACGCCTCTTATGAACGGCTGGCTGACGCCATGTTTTAGATCGGACTTCATGCACTGCGAAGTTCATTTCGATGTGAAAGATTTCAGTTACAAAAACAAGCCATACAGCACAATGAACTCAAGTAAGGGACAGATTATGCGACTTTTTGACTAGATGAATACGGTGATACAGCTCCCGATTTTACGATCTCGATTTTGGGTGAATCACGGTTTGCTCATGGACTGACGAAGAAAACCGGTAGGCCAACGTCGTCGTGATTTTATAGTTGCAATTCATTCGCAAATAAAGGTATATGGACCTAATTAATGCCATTAAAAACAAAACACACGAGCAAATGAAAAATAAATAGTTGACAGACAAGAATATAAACATTTTACGACATGTATTTCCTCAAACATCGTTCGCGTATTCCTTTCGCGAAAGGTTCAATTCTGACATTTTCTCGCGAAAGGTATGGCGAGAGGTACTGGCGAATCGTTCGCGAAACGTTCGCGAACGGTTCGCGACATTTTTCGGCTATCCTTCGCGAATTTGACCAGTTTAATTCTTGGGTGTACTGTAGGAAAATACAATGAGAGTTACAAGTGAGCATAGGAAAATACAATGGGAGTTACAAGTGAGCATAGGAAAATACAATGAGAGTTACAAGTGAGCAAGGAAAATACAATGGGAGTTACAAGTGAGCATAGGAAAATACAATGAGAGTTACAAGTGAGCATAGGAAAATACAATGGGAGTTACAAGTGAGCATAGGAAAATACAATGGGAGTTACAAGTGAGCATAGGAAAATACAATGAGAGTTACAAGTGAGCAAGGAAAATACAATGAGAGTTACAAGTGAGCATAGGAAAATACAATGAGAGTTACAAGTGCGCATAGGAAAATACAATGGGAGTTACAAGTGAGCATAGGAAAATACAATAAGAGTTACAAGTGAGCATAGGAAAATACAAGGGAAGTTACAAGTGCGCATAGGAAAATACAACATTTGGGAGTTACAATTGAGCATAGGAAAATACAATACGAGTTACAAGTGAGGATAGGAAAATACAGTGGGAGTTACAAGTGAAACTTCTGCATACATGTTAGAAAGTACCAGAGTCACAACGAAGTCGTTGGAGAGCTCGCGATAAAGATACATTGAAGAGCGCCATTCCAGGACAACCAAAATACTTGAGCTGACAGATGGGCAATCAAATTCCACCATAAAAGTTTCAAATCATACTGCAGAAGACATGTAGATTATTACCATTCAAAGACATGTGGTCTTCATTGTTCAAATTGGTCACCAAATTGGTTCCAAGAAACA
This sequence comes from Hanleya hanleyi, assembly GCA_036873755.1. Lineage (NCBI taxonomy): Eukaryota > Metazoa > Mollusca > Polyplacophora > Lepidopleurida > Hanleyidae > Hanleya > Hanleya hanleyi. The sequence goes on along the minus strand of JAVTVY010031516.1, from coordinate 92,821 downwards.
AGTAAATTAATTAGAAAACAGATCCCCAACAGATTGTTTGTGAAACATGTGCTTCCAGTAAGTCGGAACCATCGATTGGTTGATAAAATTCTAAGGGTGGTTTACATGGATAATTCTCTTGTATCTCACAGCGCTTTGGATTTCGGATTTAACGTCGTGTTCAGCAGTATTTTGGCATATAGCAACGATATACATGTAACTGACTGCAATATGATTAGCTGGACATGTATGACTATAAATTAATCTTTCCTTCGTGTCAACAGACATGGTACAAAACTCGTTTCGCTCACCCACTTGGGGGCTCACTTAGAAATAGTGAATAACCCAAATTGCAGCATTCACCACAGAAACACATGAATAAAGACTAAGTTTTAACTATTTCAGTCATCTATTTAAGGCTTAATTTAAAATTAATGCAAAAGATTTAAATTTTCATCATTTGTTTTTTTTTTCTGATGATTAATCTTTTGTGAGACTGTCAAGTTAGCTTATTCTTTTCTTTCTATAAATTTCATGTTTTGAGATTCACAGAAAAGATCACTATTTAGATTTTCTTTTAAAATCTATGCTTTCAGATATTGTTATGTATACATGTATGACCTGAACTATTTTTTTAAGTTTAAAAGCTTGTATATAAACAGCTGTATACTTTTTGGGACGAAGTCCTGTAAATTGAAAATTGTCACTCAGTAATTTAAATAGGTTAAAGTTTATTACAAATAACACATAGCCTTCCAGGCAAGTTAAATTTTCTTCACATGGTAACCTGTTTTTATACGCCCATCGATAGATGAGGTCGTATATGGCGTTTAATCTGTCCATCTTACTGTCCGTCCATCTGTAAACTGTTAATTATCCATGCGATAGCTCCAGTTTCATGTCATTGGTAACAAACATTGGGTATAACTTACATGTTGGTTGGTTGGTTGTACCCATGGGTCAAAGAGGAACCCTATTCATTTTGAGGTCAAAAGGTCAAGGTCACTGTGATTGAAAATACAGTAAATCATTGAAAATTGAATCCATTGACTGTCACATGTACATGTAATGGAGGATCTTCACCCTCACATGCAATCAAAGACTTACTTGTACATGTATGCGTAGCAGGGCATATGTGTCCATGGAAACAAACAAAAATATAATAGTAAAAATATACTTATTTAAATATTGGTCAGATAAATTCTAGTTCATAATAATGTTTGTAAAGGAGGGTCTTGTTAGGTTCATCAGCTTGACAAAGGCATACATATTCAGCCATTTTCACATGATTGTGAAGCTGTTTATTACACAATTATAAAGATTTTTGGCAGTGTTAACATAATTTGCATGTAGAAAGACAAACTTCACAAGCGAGTGGTGGAGGACATCCTTCTTCAAGTCAGTCTTTCTGTAGCTTCTGCTAGAATGTACATGTACATTTCAATTTGCAATCAAAATGCCATAACTTGGTGCTAATAGATCAGGTTCCTGTTGCTTCAATGCATTTTGCTGAGAAGCAACAGGAACTTGATAATGTGATGTCTAGCAAAGTAATATCATTTGTCTTTATTGCACCGTGTAAACATCCTGTCTGTCTTGTGTGCTGTCCTCATTGTTTTATAGGGTGTCTGGTTTCATGCTGCTTCAAACATTTCTTCTTTGAAGTAGCAGGAACGCAACTTGACTGGGCCATGCTTAGTTGGTTCGTCGCGATATGACTGAAACAATGTTGAAAGCGACATTAAATCCTATTCATTCACTTGCTCACTCTGTCTAATTACACATACATGTACATTAAAGCATGAGTACATTAACTCTTTCCCCCTTAGACTTGTGGGGAATTTTCTCTCTTTGACCCATATAGATTTGTAATGGTGTGGGTCTTTAACCCATGGACTCATTTCAATTTTCATACTTTTTCAGCGATGTAAAATATCCCGTTTACATGTATGTCCCATGTCATGTGGAGAAATATTTACCGATGGTCTCCAACAGACCCATTCTATGTAATTTGTTCACGTTTTATACCAATATCAGCAACTTTTATTCTAAAAATAAGTAATCTTGTGAGAAAATGTTTTGTGTCTGCTTTCCGTCTGTTGCATTTTAGCTTCGTTTCGCAACGTTCACTTCTGGCTTTTCCCGATGCCATTCCCACATCATTGCATACTGTCGTGTAGCTAATTCTCTGTAGATTCGGGATTTGGCAGCGACATCACGAGATGGCAAGTATAGAACGAGCTATAACTGTTATAATCCCATATACTTCCACAAAGGAGAATGAAGACGGTAATAAATATTATTGTCGACACTGTCAACTATCGACAAAGGCAAGCCGAGAAAGAATACAGAAGAATGGTGGTCGAACATTTACGGCGGTGATAAACAGATCCCGGGGAAATACGTAAAATAAACTCAGATGGGCAGATTTGGCGAGTTACTCGGTTAGTCATCAATGTTAGATACTTTGGTAGTTTATGCTCGCGTTGAGTGAAATATTCAGGAATTTGGAAGCAGATTTTACTATTTTTCGAATGTTTCTCTTGGAGCACACCAAACACATTTGGTGTCAAATTACGCATTTTCCATCGATTATTTCTGTTCGTCTCCTGATTACATTTTACCCTTACTACAAAACATACTAACAGTCCATATAGTCAGATTTATTGAACTTTTGGCTTTCTGAAAATGAATAGTTTTAATTAGGTTTTACTCAAAGTAAACGCAAAAATAGCAAAAATAATCCATCACATGGGAACTCAGTGACACGTCAAAACACGGTTACATGGGGATCTACACAAGTCGTCAAAACTCGCTTATGTGGGGAAAGAGTTAACACAATACTGCCTCCCTGCTGGCATGAACAAATACATATGCATTAATATCATCTTAACATGTGATGAACTGTGCTAATCAGTCAGTGGAGTCATCATACTTCAAACAGTTTACTTGTAAGGGTTTTTCACTTAAGGACTCGAGGCCCGGGGAATAGGCTCAAACTATCGATATCTTTTTCTTTGTATATTTCAAAAGTTGAAGAAAAAACCTATCAAGTGTTTCTGTTATTTTCCTTAAAAAATGTTTGCAAACGTGAAATTTTAGCTCAAAAATTCACTTTCTGTGGAAGAACTCTGCCCTGTGGGGATTAGCGCGCATTACTCACAGTCGGTGTTATCGCCTGCTGTGACTTCGCACCTTGGCTAATTACTTGTCACTGCAATACACACAATTCGCACGCTGGGCTCATTTATTATAATTAGTTGTTTTTCTACTACATTCATGCCAAAGCCGCCATCGTTTACAAACTATTGAACAGGAAATTATATGGTCTATCTCAGTGTTTTCGCGCCACATGACAAAATAAAAAAATACAAACACACTGCTCAGGTTGTCAACCATTTCCGGAAAGCATGTGGTATATGCAGATATATATATTGCGAATTTGCGTAATGTTTTTCATAATATCTCACTTGACATTCTATCAGCATATCTTACTTGCCAACACAATCATGGGAAGAAACGTTACAAGATTAGTAGGACACGCATGCAGGCAAAAAGAAACTTTGATAAACATTATTACACGACTCCTGCTGTTCAGTCATATATACCTCCGATTCAGTATTACTTCATACTGCATCATCGCATTATACATGCGGCAAATGTAGAAAGTGAGGTATTCATTCAAAATAAATACTTTACGTATTCACCATCGTACATATAATTATAAAAAAGGCAAACATTATTCCCGCAAATTGTATACTTTCGCGATAATAGTAAAGTTTTTTTTAACTCCACACCGGAAATGGCCGCTGCCAGTTTTTCCCCGTTTGAGGTCCAGTTCCTTTTTCTTCTCTTTCCTTGAGCTAGACCTTTTTCAGTCGGCAATTAAATCCATGAATGTCCAATTGCCGCAAATCACATCTCTGTAAGCCTTCTATAGAATACTCGACGTCTACTCAATCACCCGCGGTGAGGGATTTCGGAAGGCGTGAAAACTGACCAACGGGGGCATATTCCAGCATAAAAATTCATCTTCGTGACTGGTTTTCTACACTTTCTCAAAATATATTGTTCCAAAGTGATTAAAGAACGTTTGGTCTATAATCCCTATATGTTGTGTGAGAATATTGTGTCATTATCATGAAGTAGCGGATAATAATTACAGAATATCATCTGAAAAGTAGATTATTTTTGTTTACGGTCTATATCCGACATATTTTTTTACACAGCTGGTACATACAAACTTGCTAATAACTTCTCTATTTTTCATCCGATCATGTCAATTTTGGGGGAGCATAATTTATATACATTACAGTCCGAACGAATGTGTCTCACTTTTTCAAAATATTGCTTTGTTTTGAAGTTATTGGAACTTGAAATAGACCTTCATTTTGTTTCAAAAAATAAACTTTACAACGCTCTCAGACTTTTTATAAGAGTTTTAAAAAAAACCTGAGACACACTTGTTTGGTTTGAAAGGTTTATTATCACCATGCAAAATCTCGGACTCGTTACCTGTAAAATAATAGGTGAAATTAGCGATATAAAAAAGACATTATTTTTTTTAAATAACTGTTTTCTAACTGCAACAAAACCGGTGAAATAAACGTAAGAATTAAATTTTTACTGTATTTGGAACGCCCGAATTGTGATCTTTCCAACCATATGAAACATATATATGTATGTGAAGTGGTTGTGATGAAATGAGACAGAATGCACGAGGGTGTCTAGTATCAGGCGCTATCCCGGGCCTCGAGTCCTTAATGTGTTATAACAACTATGACTTAAGCAAGCATGACATAGCAGATTTTTCTGGGGGAAAAAACAAGCTTTTAAAGTTAAACATTTCCTGCTTTACCAGGTCATTATTATATGTGCATGTATTTCCTGTGCAAAAAGGTAGATCATAATGTAGGGACACATGACCTTTAACCTCCTTCTTTCTCAGTACTGATGCCCTTAAGGCACAGGGAGACATGCTCTGTTTACAGAGTAGCAGGATAGCTGCAGGTTTGTGTTCTTGAGCACTCTTGTGAACCCAGGGGCTGTTTGTGTCCTCATTAATATGGACAAGAGTTGTTTTGGTCTTGACCAACTCTTTTGATCTTCTCTCTACAACCTGCTTTCCTGTTTTAATGGGGTCCCAGTTTTCTGAATCTCACATTTAAGGCAATAAGGGGTCATTCTGCTGAACTTGACAATGAATATTCTGTACACAATAGGTCTTTGGGATGCTGTACTGCAGTGGCATGCCTCATAATGTGAATGTATTATCTTTGAGTTAAAATGTCAAACTGAATTGTTTATTTCTCACCCCTGATTTACATATTCGAACTACAATGTATTCTCCCTCATATGTATTTCCTTTGTTCATCCCTCACAAATGCAGTCTTCACAAATTGCTAAGGCATTCAGCAGTGCCGAAGCGAAAGCTAAGTCGATGGAGGTCAGCATTGTTTTTACAGGCCTTATTTTTTTACCCGAACGCTCGTTCAGGTTACGTGAAGGTTATGCGAATCAGATTTTACGCGAACGGTCACCGTTCACGTGGGGCGAATTTTATCTGCTATATAGCTTATTTTCACAAGTCGGCATTGTCGGTCTGCACAAAGTGAAAATAAAATAAAAAGTGGCGACAGCGATATTTCCGCATATACCGTCCACTTTCTCATTCTCGTTTTGTCGACTGGCAGGCTAATTTACACGGCCGGGGTTGTTTGATAAATAATGAATTGCTTATGGCCTCAAATTGTTTGTATCGGAGTGGTTTCGTTTTCACTGGCCAGACAATTACGCATGCCCAGATGGAAATAGGTCAGCATGTTCAGCAATTTACGTGCATTTTGCGATTGTTTCCGTCATCGCTAAGTGAAAAGCTGATGTGTATGTAATATTTTGACATCGTTAAATACTATCTACATGTAGTCTTCGCGTATACAATGAGTAATTGAAAACTATTTGCCGAGAAGTGGCATTTTTATTTCAGCATGTCAACGGCAAACATTAAACGGGGAAAGATGTGAAGGATTATTCGTCAACTCATTATGGGAGCTACAGGTTAAGAACAGGTGTTAAGGTCTTTACAGGTGTTAAAGAGTTAGTCTAATTTTACTCACAAAATATAAATTCTTAAAAAAAATAATACATAGACAAAAATGACTATGAAAACATTGTGCTAATATTAAAAAGCCACTTTGTTTAAATATTTTGAAATAAAATCACATTGAATCAACACCGCGTTATTTGCTCTATGCATTACTGAAATCCATGAAAAGTAAATTGTTATGTTTTGCCTATATATACTTGAATAAAACTTGGTAAACAGGTGAGTGTATGGCCTATAAATTACAGAATAGCTGCAGTCGAGCCATATTTCAAGCCAGAATGATTGGAGAGAGGTAAAAGGAATTTTTTTTCAGCTTTGAAACATTTTTTTTTCCATGAGTCATGATCTCACTGTTACGAAGTCATAATCTGTTGAGGTTATGTTAGCTGAATATATTATGAGCGGGAAACGTGTACAAGCGCAAGTTTAGCCCATGTGCTATGCTATCCAAGTGTTGATCACGTGATGTTATTGCAACTCCGTTTGGCGGGAAAATGTACAACCAACACGTGGCATGTTGAAACTTTCATTCTGCAGACCCAACCAAATTCTATGAAAGTATTTCCATACATTTGTTAATCAAGGATCGACGGGATACAGTGAATTGTTAGAAAGGGCAAGCAATTCATGTCTTTTGTTGAGGCGCTTTACATGCCGGGATGAGCTCGTTCCAGCTGGGAAGATTGTATATATCGTCTCAGACGAGTTGGCCCTGATATGGGTCGCACATGAGTTGGCCCTGATATAGGACTTCAAATAATATCGGGCGCTTGATTAATTTGCTGTTCGTTTTATTGACATAAACAGTTTGAAAAGCCGTTCCACAATATTTCCCTATGAAGAGCAATCAAGAAATTATTAGGTTTGATTCTCAATCTGAATATGACGTAATCTGTGTTTCTTCATTCAAGTCACCGATCATTAGATCGTTTATATATTCCCGTCTTCTCGGCCATGACAAAAATTCTGCAAGGTTTCAAGCATGCCCTGAAGAGAAAATAAAGAAAATATCAGAATGTCTAAGTGACAGAATATGCCCTTGTCCCTTATGTACTAAAACAAAGATATACGCGAATTTGATTTTAAAATTGGCCGGGCATCCGATGAAACTAATCTCTTAATTGTCAGCCGTTCATTGCGGTCAATTACTCGAACCTAATTTAATGGTTAAAGAGCATTTGCTCTCCAAAGAGAGAAAATAATGATGGGAAATGCAAGAGGCAATGGATTATTCACTGAAACAATCAAAGACAAAGAATTCCGCCAATGTTGAGCCTCTTGTGTCAAATGTTATCGTAAAAAAAAAAGATAATTCGAACACGTCCGTTTTTCTATGATTGGCTTGAATTGGGTACTTGAATAATCGCTGTAGGTCCTTGAAAAGTCCTTAAATTTAATGCAAGAAAAGGTGTGTGAACCCTGTTATAAATGGTATGGCAATTCATTATTAGTGAGTACACAATAGTCGTGTGTGGGAGACTGACGGGAAAATATCATGATGTGCATGGCCGTCAAGTTTCGGACTGTCCGTGTCAAATCAGTTTGAATTTGCCACTTTTACCGGGGCAAGAGAGAGCAGCGGCATTACGTCAGCGTGGTAGGCAGTTATCTTTTTCTCGTATGTTGTTCGTCTCCTTGAGCAAATGGTAATGTGTATTAAATTTACGTAACCTTTCACGTAACCGATCGGTTACGCAGCAAAGTTGGTGCGTATCCGAATGATCGGTTACGTACGCAAAAAATCACGCGATCAGTAAGTCATTCACGTCAGATTTTGAAAAAATAAGGCCTGTTTTGTACATGTGACATCTCATTGAAAAGCTGTAGATATCCATCAGGTCAAACAAAAACAAGATGACATGCAATACAGAAGAATTAGTTCCTGTTTTCATGTGTATAAAGTCACCATTGTAGCAATTTCCGTGGAAAAATGGATGTTGCTCACACGATACTGGAGCAGATTTGTCTCCCTTGACAACTTTGTTTATCAGGAACCACCATTTATGTGCTTTGCATGATTCTCTCTGTGAGTTTCCGAAAGTGTGTGTGGTTAATATGATTGATCCATATTTTAAAAAAACTTTAAAAAGAAAGTACTAAGGCAAATTGTATTTTAGCTGAAGCAAAATGCATTTGCCTCAGCAGTTTTTTTGCCGAGGCCATTTTCTGAATTGCAAGGGCTGCGTATAAGGAAACCTAATTGAAGATGACAGTGATGTGAAGCTACTCTTGCTATGACAGTTGTCTCGGTTTTGATTTCTGCTGAAGCTCACTGCATGAGGAAACTAAGCAAAAACTTCAGTATTTTGAAAAACATACATAGTTGACTAACAAATACCATTTACATGTAGATCCTTTCATCTGTTCATTCTGTTGGTATACATGTACTTTGACTGTCAATTCACAGTCCTAGTTAAATGTACATGTATCAATTGAGGAAATGTGCATTGGCAAAAATCTTGAGACATAGAAATAATTTCGCACCATATTTAGCACCATATTGAAGAGGAACAAGGTGAACTGTTTTTACCACGACATTTACCTGGCAATTACTGACTGCCCTGTCTAATGAGAGCCCGCCCCCTAAGTTCTTTCATGCCTGAATTGTGCTTGAATGTGCTGTATTATCAAACTACATGTGCTCAATATACATGTATGTATTTGTCTAAATATGTGTTGTTGTATTTTTGCATCCAGAATTGAAAAATGAAATAATAAAGATGAAAGGTAGAATTATTAGGTCTATATGAACATTATTAATAATGACAGGTACTTTGTCAGTATGGCTCACTCTCCACATTGTCCCCTATACATGTACATGTATAAAGTCAGTCATTGTCCTGGCATTGAACTGGTCTCCCTTAATACAGGTGCTGTATTGTGTGCAGTGTACATGTAAGCATGCTACAGTTCAGTCTAAATGCCAATTCCATTTTATGATTAATAATTGATAACCTGGGACAACCCCTTAAAGACTGTGGCACTAAGACTTGTCAGTAAATGATGAGTAATTTTATACGACCCCCTCTCGACTAGTTTCTATAATACTGTCATCGACGTCGCTGCGTCCAAGTTGCAGGCCATTAAGTTGTGGTGTGCAAAATTTAATGGAAAGACTGGAGACATTCAATAAAACCTATGGCAGGTTGGACAGAGAGATTGGGTTTTAACGGCATTGGATTTTCCGAGCTTGTACGATATTTCCTTGGCATCCTTTTTTTTTTCATGCCACTCTCGGCTCTCCCTGAGCTCGGCTGCTGACGTCAATGTTACGTCAATGTGAGCTACTTGATCCGGTGAAAGCTGTTATCCGCTCTGGCCAGTGCTTGTCTACACACAATAGAATGACGCGATGCCGACTGCTATAATGACCCGATTGGAAGCTCTTTCCCCTAGGAGCCCCATGCCAAATCAGCCAGCCCTTTTCACCATCATCCTTTTTGTGTGCGTGGATCTTACCAATGATCAGAGCTGGTAATTCCCCGCCTGCCCCACATCGGGCAGAATCATCCATTCTATATGAGCAAGGAGCACACAAGAGTCTTAGCGCTTCATCGAACATTTTACTTTTTTACCAAAGTGTGTTAGAGGCTGTTTTATGGCTTACTGTTGATCTGCTGGATTTATTAACCAGACCAAATTACATTGGAAACCCGCTCACTTGGCGTAAATGCCAGCAACTCGCCACACATCTACGGGACGACGTGAAAAACGATACGGGAACAAAATGTCATACGGCAGCGACATGTTATTGTGTGCAATAAATCAGGTCTTTATGGATATTGTGTAATTATTTTAAAGGGAAATCACAGACCGCAGTAATCAGAGCTAGAGAATACAATCTTCATAAAACTCAATCACTCATGAAAAACTGATAGTGAGTATACATACATGTACCTCCACGTACATACATGAACCTAAATGATCCATGATAAATAAACTTATACTCAACATATCCTCTGCTTCAATGATTGCAGCTATTGAATATGAATATTCAAATGTTCTGATATTTTAACTGAAATGCTGCATAATTCGAATTTGAAAACGACCATCCATGCAGAAATTGAGTTTTGAATTCCTTACTGAGAGAACAAAGGAGAGCCTATCTGTGCAGTGATCCGTGACTTCAGCTGATCAGCTAAGTGGTTCGTATATTTTCACTTTGCCCCATCTTTTAACATGGGAGATTATTTGGAACCAGTGATATCTGACATATTTTCATGTAATATCTGACGAATTATACATTATTCTAGGCATAATGACACTTTCTTTGAATACTGGGAATATATAGTGCATATGTACACATGTACATGAACAAAATTATGTCAGATATCACTTGCTCAACATAATCTTCCAGGTTAAAAGATGGTGCAAAGTGAAAATATATAAAGCAGTAGCTGATCTGCTTTCATGTACATGATGTAAGTAGTGGTGACTTTTTGTCAAGAAACCTGACTTGTGGACATTCAGAATCATGGAAACATTTTTGACCTCCTCATAATCAAGTAAATAAATCCTATTGTGTACATGTATTGAAAAAAACTGCTTGATTCGAAAATATCACAATCTAAGTTTCTTCTCGAAGATGGAAGATTTGATACATTCAAGACAAATTGTTTCCTGTACATGTACATAAATGTAATATATTTGATTTTCTTTCTTAAAAGCATCTTGATTATCAATACATTGATGTGATGCACATGTACCATGGCAGTCTCTCGCTTTTCATAGAACTCAAATTGAATGTTCTCAGTTTTCGAAATTCTAGTATCAAACTGCAATATTTTTACTGATGCGCAACTTACATACATAGGCTAGAGTTAGTCAAAACTTCTGATATGTTAGTCACAAATTAAAACATTGGAATTGAGTGATTGAATTTTGTAGATCTATGGCTGATTCTGTGATCCTATCCAAGTATGCATACATGTACTCTACAATCGTTCAACAGATCCAGTGAATGGAGTTGTTTGATGCATAATTGATTACTTTAATAGCATTTATCACATTATAGTAGTCTGAATGAATACACGACAGAATGAGGAAATAGCTGATCTGACGACAAGACGGTAGGGTGCCATCACAGGCCCGCAAAACAAGAGTTTTGGGGGGTGTGGACGGTGGTATTACGGTGAAGTGTCGAATTATGGGGTCTTTATATATAACCCCATTCTTTATATAAATCAACATCAAGGTGTGAAACGGACTGTGGGTGAATCGAGAAATAAACGAATCCCGCCATAATCGGGCTGTTCCTAGATGGATGGACAGTCTGGTTGGATTTTGAATCGCCTGGCAAAGGTAAAAAATTGCACAAATTTGCACAATGTATTTTGTTTGGCGATAAACCGTTTATTTCTCGATTCACCCAAAGTGCGTTTCACGCCTTGATGTTGATTTATATAAAGCATGGGGTTATATATAGAGACCCTATATTTCGACACGTCACCGTAATACCACCGTCCACAACCCCCCCAAAACTCTTGTGTTATTTGCGCTGAAAACTTACCTCACTTCCACTCTTTGCATTTCTTGTCTACAGGAAATATCACAGTAAGAATTTAAATGACACAGTTATCTCCCCTGCTAGTCACCTGATTGCATAGCTACCCACAATTCTACTTCCTTCTTGTTCTACTGCTTCGTAGGGCTGGAAGTAAACATTGTCAACTCCGTGAAAAAGTGCCTTTTCTAGCGAAACTACTCACAGTTGGATTACCTCAGACGTCTGATTTCCTGCAAGAAACCCTTTGGGAAGTATTCTCTAAGTTATCAGCGTAATAATGGCTCATAATATGTCTCAAATGTCATGCATGTCTTGTGGAGGTGACAAGCCAAGTTATGACCTTCACTCAGTGTGTCCGCCATGCCGCCAGGGTAGAATCTGTACATGGGACACGGCCTGTGAAGAGTGTATTGTATGGGCGCCCGGCATATTCCAGGTTTATTTGGCCGGTTCTCTGGCAGCTAACGAAGGGAATGGTGTCGTTATGCCTGCCAATATCGCAAACGAGACGTATGTAGCACAGTCTCCTCGTACTAATGTAGGCGAGGAGTCTAGGGGGTTTGTTAGTTCAGTAGCTGGGACTCCATTAGTCAGCCTATTGGATGTAAATAAAGATAAACAAACGCCCCCCCCCGCTCCCGATGCTTCCATTTCAGGCCAGGTGAAGGGTCAATCAGGTAAGGGATCGACCCGGTTGGTACAAGTGGAAGGAGTAATCGAGGATATGGAATCTGGTACGACGACGACTGTGGAAGTGGAGATTCCTATTGAGCGGACGCCTGGATGTGACGATGAAGGGAAATCGGTGACGGACCCAGGCTTAGCGTGGGAAAGTCAGGGGACTCCGATCGCACGATCGGAGTCAACTTATGATTATGAAAACTTGGGCAGCACCAGTGAGGAGCCTAATGTTAAATTTTCATTTGGGTCCGGGGTTGGGAAAATACCTTCCTCGACGCTGTCGAGGCCTGGACTTCCCGGTCGCTCAGTTACGCCTTTAACTGCTGCTTCCGGTTTGTCTGAATTTTCTCAACCTGCTTCCGGTTACTCTGGTGGCCTTCCTCGTTCCCTTGCCGAGACGTTTGTGTCTACGAGCCTTCTGGGCCACCAGAGATTAAGGTTCCCGCAACAACGGCAGTATGGTATGTATCCAGGTAACCATAATATGTCAAATTTTTTTGCCTGTGTCTGAGTTGCGTTATCAAGAACCCTCAATCAGACCAGTTCAAATTATGCGGCATCCGGTTGCTGGTCTACCTTCGCCCTTGCGTGGCTTAGGTCAGATATCTGCTTCCGGTGGTGTTCGAGGTACGGGACCGGGAATTTATCGTATGATGCGTCCTCCTATACGTGCTTCCGGTTTACGACCTCGTATGCCCGTTCACCGACCTTTACAGTGGCCGTGCTCACGTCCAGCTGGAGGGTCCTTGAGTGTGAACACACCTCGTCAGGCCTTGCTTCCGGTCCACTCTCAAGTGACTGATCCCACTTTGGCTGCCATACTGCGCGGTATGGAACAGCAACGTGAGGAAATGAAGGAATTGAGAGAGATGATGACCAGTCAATTCCGAAGTAGTACGCCACTGCTTCCGGTTTTGACTGAACAGTCTAGGAAACCGGAAGCTAATTTGTCGAGGACTATCCCTTCCAATACTCCCTCCTGGCAGGAAGCCCCGGAAGCTATGGAAGTGGATAGGGACCAGTACGGTAGATCTGAATTGAATGAACCTACCAATACTGATCCGGATGCTAGGAAATATTATGAACTTATTTCCGGCATCTATGACTTAATTCCTGATATGCAGCTTCCGGTCCCACATGCGGGGGATATTGAAACTGAATCAGGAGAGTCAAACCGGGTTACGAGGTCGGCTACCACGCTGCCGGCCTCAACTGCTATTCATTCTATCTGCCATTTATTCCATAGAACGTTAGCAGAACCCACTACGCAGGAGGAACGTGCTATAAGGTTGAGACCAAAAGCTCGCTTCCGCCCTGCAGGATCTTCTGGTCCGTTCCCAGTACAGAAGCCAAACACACGAAGTTACGGCGTACATAACTCACCGTTTAGCTTCCGGTCTGCAGAGGTGAACGGCGACTTTCAGTATTTATGCTCTAGCAATACTAAAGTGCCTAGTAATCCGGATGTTCCTTGCACGAACAAACAGGCCGCAGTACTTGAGGAAACTGCTCGACAAGGAGTGGCGATTACGAATCACCTCGACTGGTTTCTTAAAGCCATAAAGGATGGTTTATTTTCGCTGTCGGGCGCGGACAGTCAAGAACAGTTACAGGAGGGTATAAACCTCGTTCTTGACTACCAGAAGATTGCTTCCGGTGCTGTAGAAGATTTACTGGTACACAATGCCTACCTATCTTCTATGCTAGTGTATTTAAGGAGAAAGGCCTTCATTCCTTTTATGCATAGTTACACACCGGAAGCTGTAAAGAGGAGTCTACTAGAGACATCTACGGCTCCTTCTTTACTGTTTGGTGATGCTGTTGCCGAAGTTCGACCTGAAATGGATCGTATAGAGCATGACAGGTCAGTTGCTTCCGGTGCTTCGTCTAAAAGACCTATGGCTTCCGGGTCGGGTCCGAAGGCGAAGAAGGCTAAGAAGAACCCGCCTAGTTCCAAGGCTAATAAGGGTGCTTCCGGCCAACAGCATAACCAAGCGCCTGCTTCTTTAGAGCCAAGAGTATCGACCTATGGCCATAAGAAGCAGGGTAAGGGGAAATCTAAGCAGTCAAAGAAGGATTCCTGATGTCTCGGGCCGTACCGGGTGGCTTCCGGTATGGCGGGAACACCGAGACATAACGTTTCCAGTTCCCCAGCAACTAGACCTTCCGGTAGGGGGAAGGCTGCAGTTGTTTTGGAGGAACTGGATAAGGATCGGGACGGAAGCGTGGGTCATTCGAACGATCAGATACGGCTATCGCCTATTGTTCGACACGCTCCCTCCCTTGACTGCTCATCCCCTTCCGTCTCGTATACCATTACGAACGGGTCATCTATCAGCGATACAGTCCTCTGTGGACAAGCTGATAGAGAAGGCAGCTGTAATAGAGCTTCCGGTTTCGGACACGTCACCCGGGTTCTATTCGCCGGTCTTTCTGGTCCCCAAGAAAGACACGTCCGAGATGCGCATGGTTATAAACCTAAAGCGCCTCAACAAGGACTACCTCACTCCACCGCCACACTTCCGCATGGAGTCCTTCCGGTCTATCCGGTCGGTACTCGGACAAGGGGAATGGCTGACTTCTCTGGATTTAAGGGATGCATACCTGCATATCCCGATACATCCGGGGGACAGGAAGTACTTGAGATTCATGGTCGGCAAACGACGCTTCCAAATTCAAGTGCTTCCGTTCGGCCTATCCACTTCCCCTTGGGTGTTCACACGAGTGTTTACACCAGTGGCACAATTCCTGCACAGTCTAGGTAAGTACCACTTTTATATCGACGACTCCCTGCTAAGGAATGCCTGCAAGGAGCAGTTAATCCTAGACACCCAGTTTGTCTTAAGGATGTTGACTTCTCTGGGATACATCCCACACGAAGAGAAATCAGAGCTGATTCCTTCACAAAGGCGCAAATTTCTGGGGGTGGAATACGATACGCTACGAGCTCTCGCCAAACCCCCAGAAGATCGATGGCTAAAGATAACGACGAAGATACCTCAGTTCCTCAAGTTATCTCAGGCCAGGACTTTACACTTTGCTGCGATAATCGGCCTCTTGACGTCAACACAGGACGTAACACCAAGAGGGCGGTTGCAGCTTCGTCCCTTAATGATTTACTTCAATCATCAATGGGTCGAAAGGCAGTTGAATCCGTGGATACCTGTAACACCGCTAGTCAAACAATGCCTCCAATGGTGGCTGGATCCACTCAACGTTATGCCAGGTGTGTCCCTACTTCCGTTTCGTCCGTCACATCACCTGTTCACGGACGCATCTATGGAAGGATGGGGAGCCCACCTCGAGTCCAAGTCGACATCCGGGTTATGGACATTCGAGGAACGCTCGTACCATATAAACGTGTTGGAGTTTATGGCAGTGACACATGCCATCCGCACGTGGGTGAGCGTATTGACCGACAAGAACCTGCTAGTTGCGACGGACAACACAACAGTCGTGTCCTATATCAACAAGCAGGGGGGGGGACGAGATCTCCGCAATTACAAAGCCAAGCGGAAATCTTTTTCGGTCTGTGTTGGGACAACAACATATCGGTGTTGGCCAGGCACATCCCGGGGGTACTGAACGTCTTAGCGGATTCGCTTTCACGACGGAATCAGATAATTCCTACGGAGTGGCAACTTCACCCAGACATACTAAAACAAATAGCTCATGTCTGGGAGATGCCACACATAGATCTGTTCGCCACTCGGCGCAGCAATCTACTGCCCCTGTTCATGTCGCCGGTTCCGGATCCGTCGGCATATGCAGTGGACGCACTATCGCAGGACTGGTCAAGGATGGTAGCATATGCGTTCCCTCCTCCAGCTATCCTAGCGAAGGTACTTCAGAAGATCCGCGAACACATGTGTGTCGTTTACCTGATTGTTCCGTGGTGGCCAGCAAGGCCGTGGTTCCCGGAACTATTGGATCTTCTGGTAGATGTACCAAGACAGCTTCCGGTATGGCACAATCTACTGCGCCAGCCCGGAACGTCGACATTCCACAGCCAACCAGGACTGTTCCACTACCACGTGTGCAAGTGCTCAAGCAGCACTTCGCTCAGGCGGGATTTTCAGCGGAGGTTGGGCGCCGAATGGCACAATCAATTCGACCGTCCTCTTCCGCTGTATACAACTCAAAGTGGGCAATCTTCGATCTTTGGTGTGGAGAGAGGGATATTAATCCATCCTGCGCAACTATCCCTGAGATAGCAGAGTTTCTATTGTACCTGTTCAGGGATAGGGGCCTGGTGCCTGCTACAGTAGAAGGTTATAGAGCGGCCATTGCTCAACCTATTCTACTGGGTACTGGGATTAATCCTTCGACTGATCCAAACTTATCTGCACTAATCAAGTCATACAAGATAACTGGTCAGTCGGCTATTCCGAAATTACCTAAGTGGGACTTAGCCTTAGTACTTCGGCAATTGGGAAAGCCACCTTTCGAGCCAATAGAAGCTATTGAGCTAAAATATTTATCATACAAAACTTCGTTTTTGTTGGCTCTTGCTTCAGCAGCTAGGGTGTCAGAGCTGCATGCGCTCGATAGAAGGAACATCAGACACTCTAGGAACTGGAGCAAGGTAGTTCTCACAACGGTTCCTGAGTTTGTGGCCAAGAATCAAGCCCTCTACGATTCCATATCTCGACAGTTCACAATTCCAGCCTTATCTGATTTCCTTTCGTCCGGTCTTGAATCAGACATGTTAATGTGTCCGGTTCGGGCTCTTGCGTGTTACCTGAATCGTACAGAGGAGATCAGAGCGGGAAGGAGGCGTTTGTTTATCCCTTTCGATCCCAAAGCCAAACAAGAAATAAGTAAAAACACTATCTCGAGTTGGCTCAAAAATACGATTCGGCTAGCGTACTCCACGGCTACTGATAGGCAAGCCGCGCTTGTAAACGTTTCGGGTCACGAGATTAGGGCATTAGCGGCATCATGGCCTCTATGGACCAACAGATCGGTGACAGACATTATGAGGGCGTGCTACTGGAGGTCAAACACGACATTTGCCTCCTACTATCTCCGGGACATGACGTTGGCATGTAACGACCTCTATTCTATCGGCCCACTTGTGACCGCACAGCGGGTGTCAGGGGGACCGAGGCCAGCAATATAGCTACAAAAGTCCGGGCGTACAGTTGTAACCCTGCTTGCGGGTGAGTGCATTTTTTCTCTCGGCCCCTTTCGAAAAAAAGGGGGGGCGTATCTTGCATCTCAGCCTTGAAGTCAGAGTAACAACAGAGGTTCCCTGTGTACCATAGGCATACAGGTTATTACTGTTGTATGATTTCATGGATCCTCTGTGAGGTAGAAGATCTATGATTTCTACTTTGAACTAGTCACTATGTATGGCATTTATCACTACCACGGATTGTATCAGTTTGCCCACCTACCTTACGGTGGCATTCTATGCAAAGAGTGGAAGTGAGGTAAGTTTTCAGCGCAAATAACAAAAAAATTTTACAAGTAAATTTTCTGTTATTAAGCTAAAACTTACCTCACTTCCAGTGATGCCCACCCAACCTCCCCGCTATGATACATCCAGACCATGTATCGCAGTGGAACAAGAAGGAAGTAGAATTGTGGGTAGCTATGCAATCAGGTGACTAGCAGGGGAGATAACTGTGTCATTTAAATTCTTACTGTGATATTTCCTGTAGACAAGAAATGCAAAGAGTGGAAGTGAGGTAAGTTTTAGCTTAATAACAGAAAATTTACTTGTAAAATTTTTTTTTTGCGGGCCTGTGGGTGCCATGGTATCCATGACATACATTGTAGCATTTGAACTTGACAGCATGGAGGTTTCTGAAAGAGGGCTTCATAGTTCTTAGTCCAATCAGTTTATCAAATGCCAAGCACATGGATCAGTTTGTATGTGATGATGGGCTTGCTATAATACAAAAAATTAATGTCATCAGAAAATTTAGAAGATTATGAACATTCTTGTACAAAATATCAAATATCATTGATAAATCAAGAATTTCATGTAGCTTTTTTAGCACAATATCAATTTGATTCAAAATAAGAAGTTCAATTCACATGGTTAAACAGCACAATATCAAATGTCATTGATAACGTAAGATCTTACTTCACATTGCTCAACAAAATATCAAAGATCAAAGACATTCCTATCCCAAATGTCACTGATATTATGCAAGACGTTCATATCTTATTTTTCAGCATGGATAACATAAGAACTTATTTCACATTGCTCAAAATGTCAAAGATCAACAAAATATCAAAGATCATTTAAACTTAAGAATTGATAACACAAGTTCATTTCACATGGTTCGACAAAATAAAAAATGTCAACAAGGAAGTAAAAAGTTCAATTCATATCATTCAACAAAATATCAAAGTTCATGTCACATTGTTCAACAAAGTATCAAAGTTCAGTTGAAATTGTTCAACAAAATATCAAACTTCATTTGACATTGTTCAACAAAATATCAAAGTTCATGTGACATTGTTATATCAAAGTTCAATTCTCATCTGGGAATAAATGGTAACCTGTAATTCAGGTTGCCAGTGGGTTACCACTTCCAGAAAATCAGCAACCTGCTTCTAAATGGCTGAAATATTGTCACCTACAAAAACCCAATTTATCTCTCTCTTGGTTCCAAATATTAGCATATTGAGTCCTGTAGTCTGTGATCAGCTGATATGGATCCCCGAATAAGTCCATTAAAGAATTTCTGAAATTAACAGTATTGGGCAACTTGAAAGTACAGTCCGGCAACCTGAAATCCTGTGTATACTTCATACATTTTTATGACATAACATTGTATTTGAAACATTGTATATGAGAAATCATATATTCAAACTTCTGCTGAAATATCACCTGGATTTGGGTTAGATTTCGCTGAAATTTACCAAAGCCATTCATGTATTGAGTACATTTAGCACATCTTCACATTTCAAGTTAAATACTACACTAAATCATGGACCATCAGTATGCTGACTGTCAGTGTAGGCTTCATGACTACATGTAAATGTTCCATCATTTACCCTGATCCTGACAATTTGCACACCTAAATCTACTGTCAAGTGTTACCTACAGGGCCTACAGTGTTTTAAAAGTGATGTCTAGTGGTACCACCATATTCCTGGCACCTACATGAACTGTCTTCTGATCAACAAACTACTCTTTTACCTCAATTTTGAGAAATATATATATGCTTGAATCAAATATTGACATGAACAAAGTATCCAAGTGATGTTGATTGAAGAAAACTTCAAGCCAAGGCCACTTGTCAAATTGTAAACTTGTATGGAACTTTTTGGGGCTCTACAAATTATTTATGGAAACTCTTGCATTATCCATAAAACCTTGTCCTGAGTTTGTGGTTTATAGACTAATTCTCAGTCCCCAAGTGCTGTGAAAAACACTCATTTTTGCTTGATAGTGGTCATAAACATTGTGTTGCCTATGGATACCTGGTCTGTAGGCGACAACAAATCCAGTATTTTCATCAATGGTCTACATACAGCCCTCTCATTTCACCACTGCAATCAGCAATTGCAGAGGTAAATGCCTTGACGTAATCAGTTCACCTCCGCAATATTTAACATGATGTTAAATAGGAATTATTTAAAAAATAAAAATATTTTTGCTGAGGCGAGTTTTCTGAATTGTGTGGGCTGTATTTTCCGCATTCTGAAAAGTGAGCTTGTCAGCTCGAATAAAAGTTTGAAAACATGAATGATGGATTGCTGCCGTCATGTACATTGTAGAATATGTAAGAGTCAGTGCATTATTTTCCATTTCTCTGTCCTCTTTGCAGATCATTTAGTAGCACACGGGAGAATGAATGAGAAGGAAGCGAGGAAAAAGTTCAAACAGATCGTGGCAGCTGTGTCATACTGTCATAGTCGACATGTCGTACACAGGGACTTGAAGGCAGAAAACCTTCTACTCGATGCCAATCTTAATATTAAAATAGCAGGTGAGGATCTTCTCTCTCAATGTGTACATGTACAGGTATGTTTGTCTCCACAGCTTTGGATTAAGATAGCCCCCGTGGAAATGACTGCACTCCTATATGACTACATTGCAAAATAGACTGTCACTGTGCAGCTATTTGCAGAGTTTGTCTAGTCCATGTGTATTGGTGGTATTTCCAGTCTGGGTGCAGTATGGTGTGCCTTCCTGACAAGGCCTGTGAAAGCATAATCACAGTGTTTAAGGCTGGCGCACACCTTCACAATTATGTCATAATCGATCAAGATGGCAAGCATTTGGCTAGGTGTGCAATAGCTTTGCTCACAACTTCCTCGTAAGCAACCTGAATGAGTCTGGATCCGTAGGGGTGACCGTGAATGTGTGCATCAACTCCCAACTGCATCACTTGTGATTTTCTTCCTTAACCATTAAACACTTAATCGTTTAGTCACATGTTAGCTGATTATCATACATGTATGACATCAAAAGTGGCAGCACCAACAAATGTTGTCACATGACCAGTTTTGTTTCGACTTTCTTGATTCTTACTATGATGTTGTGAATGTGCATGGTAAACAGTTTCTGCCGACGAAGTTGCAGTAAATTGCCAGTCTCTATACAACAGAAAACATTTTACAAATGCAATAATAGGTCTGATCAAAGTTTCAGCTGTCCAAAATAACGTTTTATCAGATTTGGACAGTCTTCTTCCTTGTTTTTTTTCTATCTCACCCATGTTAAATTCCCCAAATTTATTCTGTCCAAATATAGATTTGTCTGTCCATTGGATAGGTGGATGGGTCTCTGGTTAAACAGGATGAACCCTGATAGTATATACAATGTACATACATGTATGAACACTCTATGTTCAATGTAAATGAGATGGGCACCATTATCAGTGCCTGGAATTGAAGCTCCAAGTCGGTTTGTGGCTATTTATTTTTACATGTACATGTACATATGTTAATGTCTGTTGTTGCAGTTTAGCCAGTTATTAATGTGTTGAGGGATACATGTGTGAAGCTGTGATAAGCATTAATGTTCAGATATATGTACATGCTCGCTGTGTGGTCAGACAGCAAATCCCCTGGAAATACACATACACATTGACACAATTACCAACCATTAAAAATAAAGCAACTCCTACATCTTATGAAATTTTGATGTACTCGGGGCACTCAGAAATAGATTATCCCCTAAAAATAAATAAAGCTGGTATATTTTTGGGGCTAATTGTCTGTTTATAGTCTAATATATATGGCATGTAAGGGACGGTATCCAACCAGCGTTTGCTGTTGAGACGTTTTAAACGATGGAAAAAAACGCTCAGCTACTACACCCATCGTTTGCACCATCGTTTTTTTTGTGTAGCAAACGATCAAAAAAACCATCACCGGAGACGGCCGAAGGTACCGCTGTCGTTCGGAAGAAAACGTCGTCGTTTGGAAGACACTGACAAAAGACGATCGCACGTGTTAAGCTGCGCATAAATACACACTGGGTGAACAGGCCGTGCCTTAGCTCTCAACTGCGCACATGTGTAACAAAATATAGCGCTATCAGCGAATGTGAAAACGGGTTTAACACAGGGGAAATAAATTACACTTTAATCGCCTTCCGCGTTTGTTTTAAAGGTTTGATTACGAGAAGTCGCTGTTTGTGTGCAAAATTTTTCTATGAAAATGACAACCATCTAGCTGTGATAATGGAAGTGTCACGTACGCAAATAAAACTGAATGGTTTAATAACACCTCCCCATGTATGCACGGTGTAAAAAATTTCTTTGAATAGGCCGGAAAAGGTAATCAACAGATAACTCTGCCGATATCTTACTGATCTGAATTATGTTCAGTTATTATTTAACTTAAAGAAATACCCGTTTCAAAAATATTTAGGTTGATAAATATTTCCTTGTTATTCAGGGCGATACGGAAGTCTACCGTGGAAAAATGGTGTTGATTCGCCTGGAAATTTTCGCGATAATGCCGACACTAGGTTTTGATCCCTTTCCTTGAAAACGCATGGATGCAATAGAAATCTAAATAAATATTTTTCATCGCGAGTATTATGGGACCATGAAACTATTATATGATTTTTGTATCTTCAGCGGTTTTCTTGTAATGTTTACCGGAAAACGTGTAACACGATTTGCGGGGAATTCCACTGAAATTCGCCCACTTCAGAGCACGTTTTAATACCTCACTGGCAAACCGTGTTACACTTTTCCCAATAAATATAACATGAAAAGAGCTGAAGAGACAGAAATGATATTTATATTTTCATGATCCTATAATACTCGAGATAAAAAATGTATTTAAATATTTTATTTTATGAATGCGTTTTCAAGGAAATTGATAAAAAAAAACAACTAATGTCGGTATATCGCCGAAAATTCTCGGCAAATCGACCCTGTTTCACGTTAAATAAACCAAAAAATGGAAAGGCTTCTAATATGTTATTTGGCCTGTGTACTGTATTGCAGTCCATAGGGAAAATCAACACGCGCGTTTAGCTTTAATATTTTAGAAATATCGCAATTTATTCTACGGGTCTGTCTGAAAAAAAACCCAGCTTGTGTACGGTCAAGGAGCACACGCGTACACGCACGTGGCCTTCCATTTCGACTGCGGTTTATCCCCAGCATAGAAAAGTCGACACAGGACTGCTCCCGCATGGCGGGAAAATAAAGACCGGTGTAGAACACGTGTCTGTCGAAACGTTCATGGCGATATACCAGATCAGAGAGGAAAACGCTATATTCACGATCCTTCAATTCACAAGTCGAATACATTAAAATTATCCAGAAAGTTTCTAGAGCTATACTTTGATGGGTGCCATGAAAAAGAATTGTCACTGGAGAATATTTGGTGACCCTGATATTTGAACATCGCTACTTGAGAGAAAGTGGAGGTGTGAATTTCCATTGAGTCTTCATTCAAGCATTTTTAATGTTTTAGATTGAAGGGAATTTCTCGGCAATGCGCTGAGACAGATGTATTTTTTGACAACCAATCTTTTATTTGAGACTTTATCGAAACAGATCCAAATATTTGATTATCGGTGTTTTATTTATTATGGTCAACTTAACGCACTTTTATTCTACATTGCAGGTTTGTTTGCTCCATGGACATATTGAAACTAGAGGAATGACCGCCTTTTCTCCGGATAATATTATTCGCATATCCACATATTTCTTCGTTATGTTTATGTTTTGTTGTAAGATTCTAACCAATAAACATATGATTGTGCAAGAAAGTCCCATATCCCTATCCAGCAGGACTATACGTGGAAGAAACTAATTTCCGGTGAGCATATAGGTAAGAATCCTGCTTGATTAGTAAACAATATTGCCAAGCTGTCAATTTATTGTCTAGCCATAATAATAGTAAAGTGATCAGCTTTTTGTCTGTTCTATTGGTCTACACACAGCTTGACTTTCGAGCCACGAAGGACGCAAGAGTTACTTCCGGAGGCGGCATCCACGGGCATTTGCTTTATTACTACCATAATTCAAATAAATGGACGTTCACGGGAAGTATCGCTGAAGGGATTGTTCATTTCAAAGACATTATTAAATAAAAGGCAACAAGTGTCTTTGATTTTATACTTTTTGTTTATTCACAGTTGCACATTTCCGGGACAGTTTTAATTGATCACTCCGGGCTCTAAATAAGCCATGCAGTTTTGTTCCATGAAAAATATATTTAAGTGCATTTCTGGAAGGTTGGACATATATGATCTCATCTTTAGTACTATACACATCGTCTTTCACATCCAGCTTATTTGTTTCTCACCACAACCGATACTTCATTCACTATGGAACAACATACAGGAAATCAAGGTAAGTTCACATAAATTTTATTACTGATCGTATGCATTGCATTGTTGGAATAAAATATTGTTTAAACCAATAACAAAGAGAGATCAACAAATATGCGCTATGAAGAGTAATAAATGACATGTGAGAAATTGAGGAATTAACACGGTGGGATACAGCCCATAGCAAATTAAGAAGTAATAAACAATGGTTATTTTGATTACCCACTCGAATCCCAACGGCGAAACAAGACTAGTTAATTCTTGTTAATTACATACACGATCTCTCATAACTGGATCGACGATACCAAGTGACAAAATAATCTCTCTGTATGAAAATGTCATGCGGCGTTGCTCTAAAAGTTGTAAATGTACAACCACGGGTATCCGACTTCTATCGAAATTACAAACTTCAGATGAATAGAGTACTCATCACGTATAGATATTTGCAGATGTAACTTTAAAAGCTTACCAAACAAGGCGCGCTTCAAAAGCGCAAATTGAACAAAAACAAAATTATGAGTTACACCATTAGAAAACCGTTATCTATGGTGAATGTCTTGTAAATTTCTGCGTTTACGCATCGTCCTGAAAGAGAAAAAATATACCCATTAGATTCTAATGTTTCACTCGACATTTATCTGTAATCAAACGTAATAATAATTGTTAAAGTAAAACTATGATCATCTCATTCCAAAAATTACAAATATTGTCCATAAAACAAATAAACGACTACCAGGTGTTAATTTTTGTTGACAAATTTTTCAATCATACAGACCTAATTCCAAACACTTTCAGATCATATTTTTCAAAATTATCTGTTGTCCACAGGTACCCAACTAGACAGGCTAAATTAAATTTATATCGCGATTTTTACTACTCTGACTTATAGTACTAAAATAAAGGGTCCCAAAATATGGAACAATTTACCCTCTCAGTTAAAATCTCACGTTTCGCTCTCATTATTCAAATCGAGGATATAATCGTATTTATTCCTGGAACATAATTAGACATCTATTCTGTTTGCCGTCTGTGGAAGTTGGAAATTAAATTTGTGTTTTTGTCTCACTATGATAGAGTTTACCGCATATTATCATCTTTGTAAATATAATAATTATTTTGGGATAAAACAAACCCCTCGGGGTTTTCATCCCGCCACTATTATATTTTGTTTACTAAACATTATTGTTATGCATGGTGAAATAAAAATCAAATCAAATCAAATGGTAATCTAGAACTGACTTTTTTGAAGCCGCCTTCCAAAATGCGCAAAGCCCGTATTCTGCAAAATACATAAGATTCGAATCGCACGTTCATAAAACGATATCATGGTTCCATAATATTTTGTTTATTAACGAATTACACCGTAACCGATTCTAAGATATAGTCAAGCAGCACACGTATAGCAAAAATCTGGAGAAAAAAAACAACATTAATTTGTGTTCCGTTCTCATAATCCGTTTTTCACGGCCTCAAGCGACACAGCCGTTGTTGTTGTTTTTGCGTCTGTAAAGCGGGACTACTTTCGAGCCGATCGTTTGCCAGGAGACTTTCAATCGTTTGCTAGAAAACGTCTGCACCTTTGTTCGAGGTGTGAAAAGACGACCGGCACCCTTACCGTAGGTTGCCGGAGATTTCCGGCGATCGTCTTTATCTGACCGGCGTTTTTTAAAAAACGATCAACTCATACACCCATCGTTTGCATCGACGTTTTTTTTCATCGTTTAAAACGTCTAGCAAACGAACGTTGGATGGATACGGTCCCTAAGATGAAGATATTTTTGTAGGGAAACAGCAAGTTTGGTCATCATTGTGGGAATTGCTAACTTTTTAATTACAAAATTGAATGGTACATGTACCATCTTACTACCCATACCCACTGTACTCGTGGTCACTCCTCTATTATCAGTTACGAAAAAAAAGTGGAGATTCTTTACCCAGTGGTATTATTGAAACTATTTCATATCATAAACCTACTCAATTTACTAACAATGAACATGCATGTGTACGGTTAAATACTCATTCTGTTTTGGACACATGACTGTGTAATACACAAACAACCCACTGGACTTGGTTCCCGGGTGTGAAAAGGAATAGGACCCAACGTGATATGACTGAAATATAGTTGAAAACGACGTTAAATCAGATTCACTCGCTCCCCCTGGACTTGTGGCATTTTGTTGTTAGAACAATTTGGCTGACACACTAAGCCCCTCTCCAACTGAGGATTACTCGTTTGAGTTTCTTCGCACAGTCCTGCAACATGTCAATTTGTTTTCTGTCATAATCGCAAGGTAGGCATACATACATGTGCCGGTAGTCAACTTCCTTTCTCCGCAACCAATGATGCGATTGGCTAAGAGCTGGCTAGTATAATCTGATCTCTCTCATTCATATTCATTCAATAAAGTGAAGAAAACATGCACTGTGACGATGGACGAGAACCATTCAATACATGTAGAATCTTAGAGAGCTAATAAGCTCACCCAGTGTATTTGAATTTCAATTCAGGAAAAAATACGTTGTCTTCATTTAAAAACGAGAAATTATGGTAAATAGTTCCTGTAATATATTTTTTCCCATGATCACTCTTTCTTTGAAAAAACGTTGAAAAAATATTGAGCTCATTTTGAGTTGTTGTGTTGCCCAGGTACTTGTACTATATACCGAATATCAACATGGACCTACTGGTATACTGTTTGTACGGAATCCATGTCAAGCGGAGTGAACAGGGCTAGTTTATCTTGTATGGACAAACACAGCTATACTTTAACTTGTGCCCTTGTCCCTTCACCCCCTTTTACAAACACACACCGAGATCCCTCATTACCATGTACTAGTATTTTTCGATGAACTGGTCAGCTGGTGGTTATGTGAGTTTTTACATCTCTGTGTTTACCAGTATGTAAGGTTCTGTGATGGACAGGTCCTTAATGGGTACATGTACTTGACATGAAAACTGTTTTCACAATGTAAAACTTTGACCCTAATCTCTCTGATTACATATTTGTGGGGATGCAAGGACATGCCACAAGATCAAATTGTACTACATGTATAAATAAATTAACTGCATTTCTTCAGCAAATAGAAATAAATCTTTTTTCCCCTTTTTCTGATATTTCATTTTGACAAGACACTTAATATGTCTTCATTCAAGAACTGACTAACTCTTGATCATTCAAAAATGCCTATACAGGATGAGTAAAAAAAATGTCCACCTGTGGTTTTGTTTTTTTATTCATATGAAGTTATAACTTATTGTGTATATGAAAATAATGAATATAACACATGGTGGGGTAAGTCATCTCCCCAATGTATTCAACCATGGTGTGTTTTATTCGTGGAAGAAAATATAGAGAAATTGTGTATATACCAATGGTGCTCACGAAAGGAAAGTGCATTCTGTCCATAACGCAGAAATGAGTGAACACAGCAATTGATGAACAAACAGGAATGAGACTCTTCACTGTTTACATGTATCTATTTTCAGATATTTCTGTTGCACATTTTTCCAATGCCAAGTAACAACTCTCAGAGAGAAAGTTTTCAAGTGCAACAGAGATACAATGTACCTGAAAACAGCTAAACATGTAAAGTGTCTCATTCCTGTTTCCGTTTTCATGCATTTCCACATTATAAAGAGAAAGCACTTTCTATCCATGAGCGTCATTGGTATACACACATTCATTATCTGTATATTTTTCCCCATAAATAAAGCATAAAATGGGTGGATATAGCACAGAGAGGGGATACCCTTCATTGTGTTATATTCATATAAACAATAAATTATATCTTCAGATGAATAAACTAACAAAACCACAGGTGGACATTTTTTTCTTACTCACCCTGTACATACATGTGTGGTGTGCTTCTCCTGTGCCTTTGTTTTCTCTGAATCATTTTAATCAGAGTGAATGTTGTCTTGCATCAGATTGAAATTACTCTATTCCATCCTATCCCTCTTCCACAGGCTGTTTAGTATAACCACACTCCAGTTCATCCTACATGTATGTCTCTTGACCAGCCTGTCTAGTATAATCACACT
This sequence comes from Hanleya hanleyi, assembly GCA_036873755.1. Classification (NCBI taxonomy): domain Eukaryota; kingdom Metazoa; phylum Mollusca; class Polyplacophora; order Lepidopleurida; family Hanleyidae; genus Hanleya; species Hanleya hanleyi. Next base: position 64,740 of record JAVTVY010031516.1, on the reverse strand, counting down.
CCAGTTCATTCTATCCATCTTCCAACAGCCTGTCTAGTGTAACCACACTCCAGCTTATGTACCCCTCTCCAGCAGCCTGTCTGGTGTAACCACACCCCAGTTCATCCTATTCCTCTTCAACAGCCTGTCTAGTGTAACCACACTCCAGTTCACCCTATCCCTCTTCAACAGCCTGTCTGGTGTATCTACACTCCAGTTCATCCTATCCCTCTTAAACAGCCTGTCTAGTGTAACCACACTCCAGTTCATCCTATCCCTCTTAACAGCCTGTATGGTGTAACTACACTCCAGTTCATCCTATCCCTCTTAACAGCCTGCCTGGTGTAACTACACTCCAGTTCATCCTACCCCTCTTCAACATCCTGTCTAGTGGAACCACACTCTAGTTCATCCTATCCCTTTTCAACAGCCTGCATGGTGAAACTACATTCCAGTTCATCCTACCCCTCTTCAACATCCTGTCTAGTGGAACCACACTCCAGTTCATCCTATCTCTCTTCAATAGCCTGTCTTGTGTAACCACACTCCAGTTCATCCTATCCCTTTTCAACAGCCTGCATGGTGTAACTACATTCCAGTTCATCCTATCCGTCTTCAACAGTCTGTCTGGTATAACCACACTTCAGTTCATCCTATCCCTCTTCAACAGCCTGTCTGGTGTAACCACACTTCAGTTCATCCTATCCCTGTTCAACAGTCAGTCTGGTGTAACCACACTCCAGTTCATCCTTCTCCTCTCCAACAACCTGTCTAGTGTAACCACACTTCAGTTTATCCTATCCCTCTTCAACAGTCCGTCTGGTATAACCACACGCCAGTTCATCCTATCCCTCTTCAACAGCCTGTCTGGTATAACCACACTCCAGTTCATCCTATCCCTTTTCAACAGCCTATCTAGTGGAACCACATTCCAGTTCATCCTATCCCTCTTCAACAGTCTGGCTGGTGTAACCACACTCCAGTTCATCCTATCCCTCTCCAACAGCCTGTCTAGTGTAACCACACTCCAGTTCATCCTATCCTTCCTCAACAGCCTGTCTGGTGTAACCACACTCCAGTTCTTCCTATTCCTCTTCAACAGTCTGTCTGGTGTAACCACACTCCAGTTCATCCTATCCCTCTCCAAAAGTCTGTCTGGTGTAACCACACTCCAGTTCATCCTTCCCCTCTCCAACAGCCTATCTAGTGTAACCACACTCCAGTTCATCCTACCCCTCTTTAACAGTCTGTCTGGTGTAACTACACTCCAGTTCATCCTATCCCTCTTCAGCAGCCTGTCTAGTGGAACCACAATCCAGTTCATCTTATCCCTCTTCAACTGCCTGTCTATCCCTTTTCAACAGCCTGCATGGTGTAACTACACTCCAGTTCATCCTATCCCTCTTCAACATCCTGTCTAGTGTAACCACATTCCAGTTCATCCTATCCCTCTCCAACAGCCTGTCTAGTGTAAGTACACTCCAGTTCATCCTATCCCTCTTCAACAGCCTGTCTAGTGTAACCACACTCCAGTTCATCCTATCCCTCTTCAACAGCCTGCCAACTTGAGTGTGACATTAAGCTAAATTCCCTCCTCCCTCCCAACAGCCTGCCTAGTGTAACTACACTCCAGTTCATCCTACCCCTCTCCAACAGCCTGTCTAGTGTAACCACACTCCAGTTCATCTTACCGCTCTCCAACAGCCTGTCTAGTGTAACCACACTCCAGTTTTACCTGTATATGTAGGTCTTCCGATGATGCTAATTATCAAGTGCTGGCTTTATCTCACATGTATGAATACAAGTACCTGATCATAACAACATCTCATTATTCACATTTCAAAGATGTTATCTTTGTGTTATTTTCAGATTTTGGTTTTAGTAATCACTTTACGCCAGGAAAGGCTCTCACTACATGGTGTGGTAGTCCACCTTATGCGGCTCCTGAATTATTTGAGGGTAAAGAGTATGACGCCCCTAAGGTGGATGTATGGGTAAGCTTCAAGCATGATTATCATATAATATCTACAATTGATAATATTCTTTATTCAGTAGATGTTAAGCGAAGCTCGTATCCATTCTGTATTCGACTAATCTGGAATAAATTTCATACAAATTACAGGTTACATTTCTCCAAAATTTGCTATAATAATTATCTAAAACCTACACAGTCTGGATCCATGCCTGATAACCCTTTCAACATGTTCAATCAGCACAGCTCTTTGATTGAAATAGAAATTTTGCTCAACATTATTAACTTTTAGAAAAAAAACAGCTTATCTTGCATGTCATTATATAATATGGCAAACTCTCAGACATGAGCACAATAATAATGCGATGCTACAATAAACGCTCCATAAAACATGGCTTCGCGATCTCAGGAATTTGACTTGTTATGAAAGATGTGCCAGCAGTAGTTTAGTACACAATAACACTACTGTTCAGGGAGAAACTCTACTTCACAGCTGTAAACTTGTCGCTAATTTATTTGTAATTTTCCTTTTTGAAACTAATAATTGTGCATCTATTGTCACCCACTGCAGAGTTGCATTTAAGACATGCAGTGTAACATGTTTTTACGATAACTGCACAACAGGGTTTTCATTGCCATTCTTACAATCCCTGAATATCATGTTCTTGTTGTTTTTTCAGAGCTTGGGCGTGGTTCTCTATGTTCTAGTCTGTGGTGCTCTCCCCTTTGATGGCAGTACGTTACAAAGTCTCCGTGCCAGGGTGCTATCAGGGAAATTCAGAATTCCATTTTTTATGTCAACCGGTAAGACCCTGTCCTAAGCTATTGAAACGTCTTCTTGACCCCCTATTATCTACAGACGTATGGTAAGACTAGGCAAGGACACTTGTGTGCTAGCCAAGACAGCTAAATCAGGAATCTCCATAAAAAGGAACATCCATGAAAATTATTATACTTTGCGTTATTATAGTTACACGTACAATGAGTATGTCACATTGACACCAAAATCTGTGAATGTAAAACACACTGTTGCCTCTACATAATAGTTGTTGAAAGGTTTCAATAATTAGTTAGTACTTGTATTGTGATTGTAGAATGCGAGCATTTAATACGACACATGCTGGTGGTGGATCCTGATAAACGCATGTCCATGGATCAAACTGTCGATCACAAGTGGATGAAGGTGAAGGGAGAGGATACGGAATTTGACCGAATTATATTGGAGTACAACAATGCAGAGGGAGAGATAGAAGAGGGCGACAAGCTGAATGAACAAGTCTTAGCACACATGGAGAGTCTGGGTATTAGTAGAGAGCGAACGGAACAGGTTTGTTACAATTTATAAATAGACCTTGCTTCTGGCAAGCCTTTGGTGTAAGACCTCCCAATCAAAAGGTAATATCCCAAACAAAAGATTGACAATGCAACTTGCAGCAGATCCTTTCTCAATTATATTTTATGAGTTGCCTTGCTTTTCTCTGCATGGGAATCTAAACAGATTCTATCAATTGAACTCTTCAGGAATCCATTGATGTCCAAAGATATAATTATTTTGTGTCAGTACTCTCACATTCTAGTAGGAAATATCAGAGTCCTTGGAGACATCCTCTGTAATAATTGAGCGATGTGTGCGACGCACACATGACTTCCTCTAACTGATCCGGATAAGCGAGAATGTCGTTTGACTGGTCCGTGACATGATTGATGTCATTGTGTTAGACCCGAGTGAGGCCCAAGTAACCCACTCGCTGAGCGGAGTAGGAGAGTTAAAAATGGCGACCGCAGTCAGCCGGTGACATCTCCAAAGAAACTTGACCTCCTGGATGGACACACTCCACTCGGTTCTAACTAAATTTGTAAAATTGTTGAATCTGTAGTAAAAAATAAATATAATTTTAATTACAAATTTCAACAATTGTATGTTGTTCAAGCTTTGCTGACACGAGGAGTCTAAAATCGTTCGAATGTGTGAAGCTTTAAGTCGTTTGATCTGTGACATTTCTTACTTGACTCTAGAGTGACTTTAGAGGAACGGTTGAAGTTGCCAGGGGCTGAATAGACATGATGAACTTCATGATACAGGGGGCACAACTCTGTCATCAAGGGACACAACTCTTATTCCTTTGCTGTGTCTGGTCTGCATTTCAAACATCTTAATTCTAAACTTCAGATTCAGGGCTTGCTTTTCCACAGGAATGTGATTCCCGTCGACATTTCCGCAAAATAGTCCACAGGAAAATTTCAGCATTCTGCATACAAATCATAGCTTTGGATTCCCACAGAGTTAGATTGCGAGAATCTACTTGAATTCCCGTAAATTTTGATGAAAAGAGAGGCCTGAGATTGCCTTTCATTCTGTTTAATAACATATAAGAATAAGGTAAGGTAATTCTGACTACTCCATGCCATGTGAAACTATGAGAAAACTCAATACCAAGGTGTTCGTGTGTAACATAATATTGTCATTCTGTTGTCTATTTCCAGTCTGTCACAGAACATTGTTACGATCATCATAGTGCTATTTATCACCTCCTACAAGACAAGATACGGCGTCACCAAAAGTCAGCGAACATCAAAAACGCAGCCAGCGCTGTCATTCCTCCAGGTCTGCCCATGCTCACAAGGACAGAACGACGGTCCAGTATTACCACTGGTGTTGGTCAGTCATCATCCTCCTTATAATAGAACATGAGGCCTCGCAAATCACTGCAGGTTTTCTGTACTATTGTGTAAAACAAATGATTTGAACAGTATACATGTTTGTTAACCCTTTCACCGATTATTTGCCCTGACAAAAGTGACCTGCTGACGATCAATTCCCTGAGAACTGTTAAAATTTGTATATGTTGTCTTTGGAATGTTAGAAAACGTGTTTGCGTCTGAGATTTGTAGAAAAACATAGGGACCCCGTCTCCACAATGAACACTCCGGTGTTATTTGCTCCAGTTTTATAGCAAAATAAATCAAATAGCATACAAAATTAGGTTTTACTTCAAGAGAATGCGCTTTCCCCCGGCTTTCTCGACTTGAAAACGTCAAAATTCAACGGAGAAATCGTCTTTTTTCGATCGCATTTGACAGTGTTTATCTTGAGTTGTACTCGGCCATTTGCAATGTTTGACCTCTCATTGGAAAGTGTGGGCTTTCCCCTTTCTGTACATCACATGACCTGGGACGGATGGCAAAAATAAAACGGAGGATACAATTGGATTGAAAATGATGTAATTCCATTTTTCCAGCCACTGTCTACGCGCTTCTTATCTGTTGGCGGATGGAGGTCACGTGGGCGAAATTACGCATACCGATTGGCTCGTCGTCCGAAGACGGCAACCATCTTGGGCGAAATAGAAAGTTGGTTGTCAAACTTTGTGGATCAAGACTCGTAAAAATATGGAAATAAACTTTGCCGGTTGTCGTTGGCAGTTTTAATCGTCTGGAGAATATTCACCACGCTTTACCAGTCGTGTAACATCAAAAATACAGGAGTTAGGATGAGGTTTTCGATGATTTTTTTCATTTCTGCGGCTTGCTGCCGAGAGGCCCGTCACACGGTATGTGGAAAAAAACGCATTTTTCGCTCCGATTTTTTTCGTTCAACATCTAATTTTGCTTTATTTCTTTTGCGGAACAAACAAACAATTTCGAGAATCAAATTGATCAAGGTTTTGACTTTCCAGAAGTATACAGTGTTTGATAGGTTTCCGTTAAAATGAATGCAAAAAAATAAAAATGCTGTACCCATCGTGATGGCCAACAGGTTTAAAGCTAACCCGATCAACCGGGGATGGTCGTACGGGTGGCACTCTCGTTATCCCCGTACACCGGGTTTAATCGGTGAAAGGGTTAAACTGTATAAATATTGAGTCACCTGAAGCAATCATCAGATGTAAGGTGTAACGTGGGCATACATGTATTGCATACTCATAAATTTTGTGCTTGCCAATGAGGCAGTCATGACATTATTAAACCTAGCCCATTTTCACAGCACGTGTTTTCACAGCAACAACCATATCCGAAAAATAGCCCTCATGTTATTCAATGATGCAGTTCTCACAGCACGCATCAGTCGCGGTGACATTAGAACCACATTTTTGACGTGCAACAAAATTAGAACCAAGGCTATTTCAATGCATTGTCACTGAACTATTGACCAAACAGAGGGAATAGAAATCGTTAGCCCAGTTAGGTTGAGGGGAATCCCTTCCGTTGAATGGCTGAAATGGCAGGAGTGTCGTTGTCATAATTCGTGCTGTGGAAATGCCCCAAACTGCATATAGATGTGATTTGCAGTTGTCGCGACGCATGCTGTGGGAATGGGCCTTTAGATTCAAATCTATATCTGCATTCTCCATATATGTGTTGAAATAAATGGAATAGAATACCGACGAGCTGCAGATGACATCGAATCGGGTTCCAGTAATTTAATTATACTACTCCAATCAGACAAATTTATGACCTTGTTCCTTCTATTAACATGACAGATCATTCATCCAATCTTTAACTCTTTTGGATATTTTAGTTGAACATGTGGAGGTGCCAGTGGATGTTCCTGATGTCACACTGGGTGTGGCTGATTTACAGGTGGGCGTGGCTAATATTCCAGTGGGTGTGGCTGATAGTCATCCTACACTCCTGTTAAACCCTGGTCTAGGGATTCCCCAAGTTCAGTTCTTCAATGAAAATAATCAACTAACAGAGGTATGAATAGCAATAGAGTGCAGTTAATTTTACACATACCACTGCAACCAGCTGCAAATAAACCCTCAGTGTTTATCTTCACTGTGTTTTCAGAATTGTGTTGTGTGGATCCACAGTCAAGAATAGAAGTTAGTAATGCAGATTTGTGTATTGAGCTAATTTCTCATGAATTGTTTATGTAAATGCTCAACTGTGAAGAGTTTTCTCAAATCACGAATGTGCCAGTATTCTTCTAAATTCTGCTTCAGTATACTGGAAGTTTTGCTGAAAGATCAGAAATGATTTTTTTTTTCGATTTTTTCTCGACAATCCCACTGGAATAGAGTTCCACCTCATATGATATGTCTGTAATCACATTTTTGGATATTTGTGTACACAGCCTGAAGATGAGAACCAGTCCGAGTCTGATAATGAAGAGCCCTCACCGGAAGCCTTGGCGCGGTACCTGGCCATGAGGCGTCACACGGTGGGTGTCGGCGACCCACGTCACGAGGTGCCTGAAGATGCTCGCTTCAAACTGGCTCAGCATCAGCCAATCATGGCCCTCCCACAGCCTCATCTATACATGCCATTTGGTTTCCTGCCACACACGAACCTGCCCCAGAATGTACCCTTGGGGCATGACAAGTCCACTTCTCCTAGTCGACATATGAATGACCCCAGCTACCTTCTCCACCCCCCTTCTCTCCATGGGTGTCAGTCACACTTGGGCCGGCGAGCCTCGGATGGCGGGGCCAACATTCAACTCTTCACACAGCATTTCCAGCGGCAAGTCTACTGTGTAGGCAGCCAAGGTAGTCAGGGAGAAATAGCAGGTGTAAGTGACTTCAATATCCTATGAAGCGTTCCACCCTGAAACTTTGTTCAATCTGGCAAATGTGTTTTAAGTACATACTTTAGTAAGCGGGTTAATATGAACACTTGTTGAACCTCACCTGTAGGAAATCGGAACAATAGAAACTGTAAAAGCCTTTTTCTAGAGAAATACAAGATGTTCCAGCATTATAAAACCTAGAAAGTTTTTGGTTTATTATTTCAATAGGTTAATTATAGTGTTAATTATTTAGCCTGCGGAAAAAGTAACAAGCCCTATCAATTTATTTTTCTGCACGGAAAAATCTTTGCTTCTTCTTAGTTCCTTTCTTTCCATACCTCTGTTTGCTTGTCCAGATTGTATATCAAGTGTTGCCATGGTAACCAGCACATGATTGGTGTATTCACAGGCACCACTGTCCCCCACGGGTCTACCTATCCCATCCCAGCATTTACAGAGGTCCATCACCGTAGAGGAGACCGAGGACAGCTCAGACCTGGAACCAGATGCTGAGGCTGTTGCTAGGTAACCAAAAAAATAATATCTAATGTCCATAATTTGGTTACTTAAGCTGATGAAATATCTAGGCCTTAGCAGACCATGGATAATGCTGTCTGACTGTTTCAGACTGGTATCGATAGTGTCATGAACAGAAATATACCTCAGATGTACTGATAATAGTTCCTGTGGTTAAATAACAGAAATATACCTCAGATGTACTGATAATAGTTCCTGTGGTTAAATAACAGAAATATACCTCAGATGTACTGATAATAGTTCCTGTGGTTAAATAACAGAAATATACCTCAGATGTACTGATAATAGTTCCTGTGGTTAAATAACAGAAATATACCTCCGATGTACTGATAATAGTTCCTGTGGTTAAATAACAGAAATATACCTCAGATGTACTGATAATAGTTCCTGTGGTTAAATAAATGATACGGTAATTCCCCTAATAATTCAATCACAGGAAGTTCACTTTTCAACTCTGTTCTTCAAACACAGAGAAAAAGTAACATTCCCATTCTTCATTTAAATTGAAGAAAAGCCATAAAATGACAAAATGTGACACCTTGTAGAGGGAGCCATCAAGAATATTTTCAGATATAAGCCATTTTTGTTGCACTTCCGGTGATCGAATTATTATGGGAATTACCGTAATCTGAGCTTTCCAACATTAATACATGAGGTCCTAAATTATTTGTATTGAAGTTCTCCATTTTCCTACATGTATGCCCAGGCCTCCCGAGGAGTAAATCAAAGGCGAGTGATTCGTCACTCTCCTGAATTTGGCGTCAGGCGAGTGTTGGCGAGTGTTTCAGTCACTCTCCAGAAAAGCTTCGCAGGCGAGTGAATTTCAATATCAGCAAGAAAAATAATTGACAACAAACACAGGATTCAGTAAATTTCCATAACTGTCTTTTAAGTAAAACAAGCGTACCAGGTTTTCCTTTCGTCATGATTGCAATTTGCTTGTCGAAATAAGTTGTGATATGACTCCGTCACTATGACAAATAAATCGACAGAACAGCGTTCTCAGTGTAGCGGGCGGATATGGCGAGGGTCCAAGGAAAAGTACAACTAGGTACAGAAGCGGCAATCAATCCTAGTCCGAAAACAACAACCAGGCGGAAAGACACCATATATTCCTGTAAGCGATATTATGGACATTTTAGCAGAAACAGGAATAAGAATATCTTGAAAAATTAATACAGAATTTCCCGGGAGCTGAACATCTTATTCATTTTGAAGATTCCATTTTGTCTCAGTTTCAAGTTACATATTTGCACGCAACCTCAGTGCGGCCATCCTTGGCAGCATGGTCCGTAATCGTAATGGATAAACTCGAAACAACAACAACTCGAAATAGGGCCGTCGAAATGTGATTGGATGGTTTACCGATTGCAATTTAGTATATTTGGTTCTGCCAAGGCGTGAGCCAGATACTATTTTATGGTAGGAAGAAATATTTTTCAAATGGAGATTATAATGAACTGGCGAGTGGTTGATAACTCGCCATTTTCAGAATCCAGGCGAGTATGAGGCGCGCGCGAGTGATCACTCGCCACTCGTCGGGAGGCCTGATGCCAATGCCAGGCAGTTGTTGAGATGTGTTTCTACCCAGTACATAGATGGTTGAGTTGTCAAACTAATATGAGCACTATTGTTTATTCAGGTACTTAATGAATAGAGGTCATCAGAAACGACACACTCTGGCTCTAGCCAATCCAATGCATGAGATTCCAGAAGAGTTGCAGCGCAAATTGTCTCTCCAGCCAATCAGATCACGGAGATCTGTTCTCACCGGCACACCTGAGAGAGGTAGGTAGAATTGCTGTTTTCTTTTGATCATGTAAAAAAAAAAGAGTAAGAAAATTTTTGCTCTATGTCTTATTGGGCATTTTGTTAGCAGACCTTACATATGTGTATGTATATGCTTAACACTTGACTGTTCATGACCTATTCAAACAAGACCACTCAAAATAAGATATAGTCTTTAGGTAACTCGGCTCTGTTGCACCCTTTTCTATTTCCATGTTCACAGCCGTAAATGGTGTCTTGGATGACCAGTCATGCCTTTCTCATTCATTGCCTTATATTTCTCTTTTGTGTCCAATACATGATCATTCTGAACTATATAATACAGTCAATATTTGAACCCTGATACTGCTTGAGGAAGTTTCAAATGTTTTCAAATGTCATTTTACATCTCAGCAAAATCAGTAAATTAGGATGAATAATCTGAATTCCTAGCTTCACAGGGCCTGCCACATGGTGCTGCCACATGGTGCTTTCTATTATCAAATCTGACTAGTTTGTGATGAAAATCAACCACTCTGCATACAAATGGCAATTTACTACAAAGTTATCTTACTTTGTAGAACTAGATGACCATGCTGATTTAGTGTATATGCATGGTCCAATGCGAAAATTGACGAACAATTGTTTGCATTGAAGTACATTACAAGTTATTTCCCCTATGACACTTCCTTGTTGTGGCGAGTATAATTGCCGGGATTTTGCACACATGGTTTTTGTTTTTATATGCCCATCATGAGATGGGGTCATATATTGTGATAGAGAGTTCTGTCCATCTATTCACTTTTGTAAGCTGTGCAACATATCCAGTTATGGGTTATAGAATGATACCAAACTTACCCATGAGGCAAGGAAGAACACTAATCAAAAGGTCAAGGTCACTGTGACTGAAAACCAGTATATGATTGAAAAATTTTATGTTTATTCTGTAAACGTGACGTTATTCTCTCTCTCCCTCTGTTTATGCTATAAGTACAGTTCAAATATGTGGATTGTGATGGTGAAGAAGAAGAAGCTCATTGATTTTCACCCTTCAGTCAATTTTGACCAAAGGGTATTCTCTGCAGAGTCGGTCAGTCTGTCTGTCTGTCTGTTTATCTTGCATGTTAACACAATAACTCTTGAAGGATTGTCAGGCTTTCCAAATTCATATAACATATGTAACTGACAAGGGATTAGAAGTCTATTGAAGATGACTGACCTTGACCTATTTTGTCAAGATCAAATTCTTGAATTGATGGTATCTGTTGAAGGATTACATCTCTAGCTCCCTAAATTCTTACTACAAACAATACAATATCTGGAGATACTGGCTAGGCTCTCGAGCTTCGCACTACAGTACATATGCATTTGATGATTGACTAGCATATATACACTTTGACTGGCCCTGACCTAGTTTTGCAAGACCAAATATGAGATATCTTTTATAGGATTATAGCTATAGGTTTTCTACAGTTGGACCAAATATAACTGTTGAAGGTTGAAGTCAAATTCAATTTTTACTATATTTTATTAAGGATCATAGCGAGACTCTCAAAATTTGTCTCTCTTAAGTTTGGTTTCTCCAATCAGAGGTGTGAATATTGAAGCCAAAAATGCTCTTGTTCGTCATGATTGTTCAGCATTAATATGCTTTCTACCTCGCGAGTAAATTATTTATTCACATACATATAAACCATCAATGTTGTTGAAATCCGTAGAAGTTGAATTGTATCTGTTATAAAGTATCTTTTGTAGCAAAAAGGTTCGAAAGAAAGATTTGACAAAATAAAAAAAATATACATACTCTCCTGCACCATATTTAGAAAATATTTAGCCTAAGCAAGGATGGTATGCAATTCAGTTGAATATCTTTTTTTTTCTTTGCTCAGTTTCGCGGGACACGTATAAAGAGTCACACTCATTACATTTACCAAGTGAGCGTTACTCTCCTGTTCGACGAGCCAGCGATGGTTTGACGAGCATACAGAAATACCACTCCCACCTAGAGAAGCTATATAATCAAACAGTGGGACTCCAACAGTCACCCATCCGTCAAAACAGCCTCAAACAGTTACAACAAGAATGCCATGAACTACAGGTATGTGTGGATGCAATCTGTGTTAACATCAGAAGTGTCAAAAGTTCCAAAACAAGGTGTAGGGGAGATAACTGGGGAGACGGGGAATGATATTTGACAGGTTTATGGACATTTAGGTGTAAAGCTGCCTCATTGCTAGCCTCATACATGTACGGTAATTTCCCTATTAATTCACCTTCCAAATTTAATTCGAAAACGGCCGATTTTTCCCCTGTCGTGATTTTGTCCATCCTAATAAAACGAAAACGGGAGCATTTTCAATATACCCGTGAAACAATAAATTTGAACACTCCCGTTTTCGCCACGGAGTTCGTGCCGATGAAAGTAAAGTGAAACGCAGAGAAACAACAGGGAATGGTACAATATAATCAGACTGAATTACTATTACTTACAGTCTATAAGGAAAAAAACTGATTCAATTAACTCCACAGTCCTGTAATTTTATCCTAACTTGATCGCGTTTCGCCGCAGTCGGGTAAAATAATATACGGTAGTCCCCCCGCACGTGGTCGAGTGTCTACACATGGCCCGCTATTGAATCATTCTTCAGTTTCCAGCGTTCGTATATCAAATATCATTTTTTCAATCAGCATTCCTTTATTTGAAAAACACAGTGAATATTTTCCGAGAAAGCAGAACTGCGTGCGAATGAATTATGTTTGAACGAAAGATAAAAATCACCAACAACGATGGTCGACGTGACACGCTCTTAGGAGATTTTCATGGCGCTCCTTTTCTGTTCAAGTCTTTACCGTGGTTCATCGTCCCTCATTAATTCATGGCCCCTTTAATTTTTATGCGTTGGTGATTAAATAGAATACATTTTATGCTAATATATTTTCAGATGAAGCCGGCTGTCGATCTGACCTGGAGTCAACAATCGCATGCCGCGGTTATAATTTGGATGTTAGTAGTGTTTAGAATTTTTTTTTAGGAAAATGGAATAAATCCATCCACGATATGGTTCTCAGTACTGCACGGACAAAATCATCATGATATTGAACATATGAATATATTTTATAACTTTTCTCAACTAGATTCTCTGAAAGGCTTAATTGAAATGTCGATTTCTGTGTATTTCCTGAAGTGGATCAGGTTATATTTACTGTCAGTGTATATTTATAAATTATGGAAAAGCTACAGTCGGGCCAAATCTCAAACCAGAAAGACGATCGGATGCAGGTAAAAGTTTTTCTTTTCAAGAATTAAACATTGTTGAATGACTCGATGTTGAGTCGGCAGTCATATATTGTGAACCAGGAACTTTCAATCATGTGATATTATTGAAATTACCATGCCGTTTATGTGGAATACGAACAACTGAACGGCAGGCAACAAGCTCAAGTGAGTGGTGACGATTTGATACAAAAGTGTAAAACGGATGCATATATGAGAATACAGCACTTTATTTTATTACAGGAGCACTACGATAACAATATATAACATAAAACGGCATAAAATAAAAGCATCATACATGCAATTTACTGAGGCATTGTGTACTGGATTTAATTTATCCGAGATTAAAGCTACAAGTTTTCAAATCGGCACATTCAGATGTGGACAAACTGGTCTCACTCGATCTTCATTTCCGGGGGAATATCTTCCGCAGAAAATCCAAGGAAGTCATCATCGTCAGAGTCGACCAACTGAAACTCGGGGATAGTCTTGGAGTTGTGACACTGGCCATAAGGCAAAACACACCTGCTTATTTAGTTAATTAGATAAACTTAAAATGAAAAAGTTTTAACAAAATACACCTATCATTAAACGCAACATAGACAGGAAATCACACAGTTGACAAACGTCAGTTTTCCCCAATAGGGGACAAAAACAAATTTTGCGATGTGAAGCACCGACAACAATCATCTCTGCCATGTGCTCTGTTTTGTTCAAATATAGTTATCATAAAGACTTACCTCTTTCCCGTTTAGTTAAATATTTTATTGTTAATGAAAATACTTCTTATGAATACCCACGAACTTACCGAAATTCCAGCAATAAAAATTCTTTGGAATTACACCCCGCATTTTTACAATAAGAATCAAAACATCGCTATCGCCATTCCATTACTCTAATTCTAAACAAATTTGAGAAACATTTAAACGGCAATAGGTAAAGTTTCTGAGATGAGAACCTACCAGTAGCTAATTAATATTCAGAACGATATCATACTTCGACCCCATACTTTTAGTAAAATGTTACAGTACCTGATGTACCGTAATAGATATTCTCATACTTGAAACAAATCGAAACCTGTATTGCCGACTGACACTCGGTTCTCTTGTACAATCCGCCGTTAATTCTACATTCATTTCATTTCATAGGTCCGGGATATTTATTCAAGTCCTGGATGGTGTGTGTAAAATCATGGACAGTGCAGACCAAAAAGTCCATGGCAGTCCGCTTATCTGTCTAAAGCTTCGTGATACGGGCCATTTTCAGGGTTCACAACAACAACATTGACATATACCGAACGACTCGAACATGGAATACTCTAATATGTGTATAGTTTTATATTTCCAGAATATTCTTTCAATTCCATGTCAGTTAGGTTTCATAATATAGATCATAGCTGATACTGAACAAAAAGGAAGGAATACGTTCAATGTTTTGGCCTACTTTTACGATGTTATTATGGACGCGAATTTACGGACGTCAGCTCAAAAATCTGCATGATCTTGCTGAACTTGTCACTCGATCAATATGGTTGACTTCCTCGAATAAAATTAGATGCCTTTATCAGGGTAGAGGAGATTTTCTGACATCGTACACTGCCTTTTATGGAAACTATGATGAGACATCAAAGTTAATACACGGTAATAAATACGATCACTACGACCACGGCAAAGCGGTCGGCCATTTTGGATCTCCCGTGAAAATCGGCGCGACATTTAATTCGAACACTCGCGTTTTTCTGGAATTCGCTCGACAAATAATTCGAAAGTAGCCAATTTTTGGAATGGCGAGTTTCATCACTACATCGCGAATTAATAGGGAAATTACCGTATGAAAGTTTAGCAAGGAAGATATGCCCCCACTCCAGGGGGTCGTTTCCTATGCTTAATTATTACAAAGCCCCTTAATGTGCTGTGCAGCATAGGAAAATAACATGCGGTTAGGTGCTGAAGGGTGGTCATTCACACCCAATGACCCCCAAGCGATGGCCTTGCTATACCTTTGACTACACTTTGATTGCTCTATAGGTGCATGTCCATTACCAGATTAGGTATAATTGTGCGGCTGTTTTGTACCTTACCACCTTTGACGATGCACTTCCATTATCATTAGTGATACTTTCTCTGGTACTTGTATATTCCTGTTGCTTCAATGCATTTTGCTGAGAATCGTCGCGATATAGCTGAAATATTGTTGAAAGCGACGTTAAATTCTATTCATTCACCAATTTTGCTGAGAAGCAACAGGAACGTGATAATGTGATGTCTAGCACTGTGATATCCAGGCCTTCAAGTGCCTCCTATATTTCCTATATTGTCCCCCGCTACTTAGTAGGGGGGGGACTTAGAAACACCGGTGTCCGTAATTCCGTAGTTCCGTAATTCCGTAGTTCCGTAATTCCGTAAGATTTTCTTGTCCGGACAATAACTCATGAACGATTTAACCATCAACTTCAAACTTGGGTGTGCCTTGACATTGGCGAGAGGACGGTTGGGATTGTTTTTCAGCAATGTGCGTAATCCAATATGGCCGCCGTCAGCCATTTTGGATTATAAGCAGTTGGATGTTAGATTTTCTTGTCCAGACAATAACTCGTGAACGATTTAACCGATCAACTTCAAACTTGGGGTGGGCCTTGACATTGGTGAGAGGACGGTTGTGATTGTTTTTCAGCAATGTGCGTGATCTAATATGGCCGCTGTCAGCCATATTGGATTATAAGCAGTTGGATCTTGTCCGGACAATAACTCGAGAATGATTCAACCGATCTACTTCATATGTGGGGAGTGCCTTGACATTGTTGAGAGGAGGATTAGGATTGTTTTTCAAGGACATGCTTAATCCAATATGGCCACCATCAGCCATACTGAATTTCATTGGATTTTTAAGCAGTTTGATCTTGTCCGGACAATAACTGGAGTACGATTCAACTGATCTAATTCAAACTTGGGGTGTGTCTTGACATTGGTGAGAGGACGGTTGGGATTGTTGTTCAGCAATGTGCGTAATCCAGTATGGCCGCTGTCAGTCATATTGGATTGTAAGCAGTTGGATCTTGTCCGGACAATAACTCGAACGATTCAACCGATCTACTCCATACCTGGGGAGTGCCTTGACATTGTTGAGAGGAGGATTAGGATCGTTTTTCAAGGATGTGCTTAATCCAATATGGCCACCATCAGCCATACTGGATTTCATTGGATTTTAAGCAGTTTGATCTTGTTCGGACAATAATAGCTGGAGTACGATTCAACGGATCTACTTCAAACTTGGGGAGTCCCTTGACCTTGGTAAGATCCCGGTTAGGATTGTGTTTCATGAACGAGCATAATCCAATTTGTCTGCCATCTACGAGCGATATTGGATTATGTTGCATTTTAAGCAGTTGCATCTTGTCTGGACAGCAACTCTAGAATAATTCAACTGATCGACTTCAAACTTGCAATTTGGCTTGACATGGTGAGAGGACAGTTGTCATTGCTTTTTCAGTTACCTGTGTAATCCAAGATTTTCATCTTAGATTTTCAGCATTTAGATATTGTCTGGACAATAACTCTAGAACGATTCAACCAATCTACTTCAAAGTTGTGGAGTGCATGGACATAGTTGGTATTATGTTTTATTGATGTGCATAATCCAATATGGGTGCCATCTGCTGTATTAGATTATGTTAAGCTCATCAGCAATATCTCCATATTCGAATCATACTCTTTATCAATGATATGAGATGTCATCGACCAAAAAAAATCGACCATAGAGGGCCATGGCCCCCGCAGCAGCAGCGCCAGTTATGGTGGATGTAATCCACCATAACTGGTGCTGCTAGCGGGGGACATGGACCTCTATGGTCGATTGTTTTCCTATATTTTTGAGTCATTCCTATATTTTCCTATATTTTACTCAAAACCTCCTATATTTCCTATATTTTGACTTTTTCTCATGAAAACTTTCATCAATGCTCTGTAATGAGTCAAACTGACACACGGAAATACATTCCAGAATATTTTTTTCGCCTCGCTTCGCTCGGCAAATATGAAAACATTACAATCTCTCTATGCTGAATTAAACAACAGAACAGGTCACCTGAAAAACCACCACTATGACCGCATTAAGTGAAAGTAATTTGATTAAACACCAGAAAACTACCAAGTTTGGAACACACAATGTAGTACAGACCTCTCTTACCCTCCTTTATTTCCTATATTTTCCTATATTTTATTCAGAAAATTCCTATATTTCTCCTATATTTTTGCAAATTTCCTCCTATATTTTCTCCTATATTTTCACTGTGAGCCACTTGAAGGCCTGGATATCACTCGTCTTTATTGCACCATGTAAGCGTCCTGTCTGTGACTTGTGTGCTGTTCTCAGTGTTTTATAGGGTGGATGGAAGGGGTCTGGTTCCATGCTGCTTCAAAGATTTCTTTGAAGTAGCAGGAGCAAAACTTGGCTGGGTGGTGCTTAGTTGGTTCATCGCGGTATGACTGAAATAATGTTGAAAGCGACATTGAATCCAATTCACTCACTCACTCCTGTATATTGCACCTTATTACCCTCAGCCCATAGGGCTGTGGGGTCTTGTCGTTGCCATGTACGTACGTCCGTCTGTCCGTCCGTCCGTCCGTCAACATGTTCTTGTCCACTGAATATCTGCAGATCTATGAAGTCGGGCCTGACCAAACTTTGGTGAGAGCTTCCTGAATGTTGACTGATGAAATGATTAGATTTTCAGATGGCTATGATGATTTCATAATTTTTAATTTTTTTTTTTATTATTTATTGATGGCTCAGCTTTTGCACTGTTATCTATGCCCATCAACATGCTCTTGTCCGCTGAATATCTGCAGATCTATCAAGTCGGGCCTGACAAAACTTTGGTGAGAGCTCCTGAATGTTGACTGATGAAATGATTAGATTTTCAGATGGCTGTGATGATTTCATAATTTTTTATTTTTTTTTTTATTATTGTTTATTGATGGCTTAGCATTTGCACTGTTATCTATGCCCATCGGGAACCCTTGGTTGCATGTTTCAGTGTGAATTTTAAAGGTTCCCTGATACAAGAAAGCCTAGTCCATTCAAAATTCTCATTCAATGAAGGACAACATTTTTCTTTAAATTTGCTATTAAATCATTCTATTCTACATCAGATGATTTATCCTAAAACTTTTGCATGAACCATATTTGTGAACACGAACACACATTTAACTGGTACAACATAATGCTTCAATTTTTGTCACCAAACATGTTACTGTACCTTGGAAATTATTTAAAACGAGTGATTAGGAGAGCCCATTTTTAGCCTGACTCTGGGCAATTTTGAACCAGTTTGCATACCTGGAGCTTATGCCCCTCCCCCCCAAATAATGATAAGGGTGGACTGTGTCAATTAGTGTGTTTACTTGTTATCACACTTGTGCAATGCATAAATTGCCACTGATAGAGCTACACTTTCTTGCATGCTGTAATCCCAGCACACCACTCACGTGAAACCGAAGTCTGTTATATACGGTATCCAAGGATTTTTTGCAGGTTCCGATCCCAAACTCCAAGTTCCTTTTTATACGCCCGCCAAAAGGCGGACGTATTATGTGATGGCGGTTTCCGTCCGTCTGTCCGTCTGTCCGTCCGTCTGTCCGTCCCCCGTGTCCGGTCTATATCTGGAACAGTTTTCTATCTACAGTTGTAATTTTTGGTGACTGGATACCCTAAGGGGAGACGATGTGTCGCGTACCAAAATGAAGGTCAAGGTCACAGGTCAAAGGTCACTGGCCTAATAAACAGAAAATCACTGAAGTGTTCGTGTCCGGTCTATATCTGTGATCGGTTTCTATCCACAGTTGCAATTTTTTGTGAGTGGATACGCTAGGTGGAGACGATGTGTCACGTACCAAAAATGAGGTCGAGGTCAGAGGTCAAAGGTCACTGTTGCCTAAAATCAGGAAATCACTGATCATTGACAGTTTTCTATCTACAGTTCTAATTTTTGGTGAGTGGATGCCCTAGGGGGGAACGATGTGTTGCATACCAAATGTAGGTCGAGGTCAGAGGTCAAAGGTCAGTGTGACTGAAAAATCAGGAAATCATTAAAAATTTCGAATTTTTTGTGAGTGGATTCAATAGGGGGATATGAAGTGTCCCATACCAAAATATAGGTCAAGGTCGAAGGTCAAAGGTCACTGTGACCCAAAAATTAGGAAATTATTAAAAATAACATTTCTTTGTGTCAGTAGATACATTAGGGGACACGATGTGTCACATATCAAAATGTACGTCAAGGTCAAAGGTCAAGGTCACTGTGACCTAAAAGCATGAAATTATTGAAAATCATGATTTCTTGAGTCCATGGAGAAAATATGGGTAGCCATTTAGTCATGTACCAAAATTTAGATCCAGGTCAATAGTCAAGATCACTGTCACACCAGAATCAAGATCAAAGGCCAGTGTGACTTAAAACTCAGGAAATCATTAAAAACTACTAATTTTTGGTGAGTGGATTTAATAGGGGGAAATGAAGTTCGCATACCGAAATGAAGTTCGCATACCAAAAATTAGGTCAAGGTCAAAGGACACTGTGACCCCAAAACCAGGAAATTGTTAAAAATTATGATTTTTTGTGTCCATTGAGAAATTACGGGGTTTGTCATGTACCAAAATTTAGGTCCAGGTCACTGACTCCAGAATCGAGAAATCTTTGAAAAGTACTTTTTTTTTTGTCTAGATACATTAGGGGGACATGATGTGCCACGTATGAAATGTAGGTCAAGGCCGAATGTCAAGGTCACTGTGACCTCCAAAATCATGAAATTCATAAAAATCATGATTTTTTTTGTGTCCATTGATATATTGACAGGAAGATGTGTCGTGTACCAAAATTTAGGTCAAGGTCAAATGTCAAGGTCACTGTGACTCCAAAATCAGATATCATTAAGTCACATTTTTATACGCCCGCCAAAAGGCGGACGTATTATGTGATGGCGGTTTCCGTCCGTCCGTCCGTCCGTCCGTCTGTCCGTCCCCCGTGTCCGGTCTATATCTGGAACAGTTTTCTATTTACGGTTCCAATTTTTGGTGAGTGGATACCCTACAGGGAGATGATGTGTCGCGTACAAAAATGAAGGTCGCGGTCAGAGGTCAAAGGTCACTGGCCTGAAAAACAGGAAATCAGTGAAGTGTTCGTGTCCGGTCTATATCTCTGGATGTTTTCTATCCACAGCTGCAATTTTTTGTGAGTGGATACATCAGGTGGAGACGATGGGTCACGTACCAAAATTCAGGTCGAGGTCAGAGGTCAAAGGTCACTGTTGCCTAAAAATCAGGAAATCATTGATAGTTTTCTATCTACAGTTCTAATTTTTGGCCAGTGGATGCCCTAGCGGGAAACAATGTCTTATATGCCAAATGTAGGTCGAGGTCAGAGGTCAAAGGTCAGTGTGAATGAAAAATCAGGAAATCATTATAAATTTCTAATTTTTTGTGAGTGGATTCAATAGGGGGAAATAAAGTGTTGCATATCAAAATATAGGTCAAGGTCGAAGGTCAAAGGTCATCGTGACCCAAAAATCAGGAAATTATTAAAAATAACATTTTTTGTGTCAGTAGATACATTAGGGGGACTCAATGTGTCACATATTAAAATGTAGGTCAAGGTCAAATGTCAAGGTCACTGTGACTCCAGAATCAAGAAATCTTTGAAAAGTACTTTTTTTTGTGTCAGTAGATACATTACGGGGACATGTGTCACGTACCAAAATGTAGGTCAAGGCTGAACATCATGGTCATGGTGACCCCTAAAATCATGAAATTCATATAAATCATGATTTTTTTTGTCCATTGATACATTGACAGAAGACGATGTGTCGTGCACCAAAGCTTATCTCAACGTCAAAGGTCAAGGTCACTGTGACCCCAAAATCAAGAAATCATTAAGTCACATTTTCATATGCCTGTCGAAGACGAGGTCATGTAATGCGATGTTGCGTTTTGTCCATTCATCCATTAACATTTGTTGTCCATGCGATATCTCTAGTTTCAAGGTATGGAATGGTATCAAATACCTTACTCGCATGGCGAAGATGAGCCATACATCAATTTGTCAAATGTCAAGGTCACAGTCCCCCAGAACTGAATCAAGTTTAGCTGACTACATGTGTTAGGTTGGAATATTCAGAGTTCTCTCCCCTACATGTATATGGCATTTGTCCTGTGGAGTTGTCTCCCGTGTTTGAAACAGCTCCATTTAGTTAAACTGTTGTGAAATAAAAACCATACATTTACTAATTTAACGTGGACTTCATACCTGTTTATCAACTCAAGAACAAAGGTTTACTTCATCACTTCTTCCTTCATGAAAAATTCTCTCGTCTGAAAGAAATCCATTTGCAAGAAAAGTACTATTTTCTTGTGTTTGACTATTGTCGATTTCATTGTGGGATATGTGAGCTCTCGGTTTTTGCTCCAAGGTCACCTAGTTTCCAAGAGTTAAGCTCATTTTAGTTTATCATTCAATTTTAGATGTGATATGTTACATTCTCAGAAGCACAAAATTGTAGACCTTTTTCTGGATTGCTAGCTACCAATTGGAATCAAGGCGATTAAACAACCTTGAAATTTGGACCAATGTAATTCCAGATATACGGGCGTATATTGAAGCCCTTTGGGCTCTTGTTGTAATTCGTTATTGAGGGTCCAGTTTTTTTAAGTGAATTTCGGCGCAAAGAGCCTGTGATCAATCACAAGACAGAGGTTTATTAACATGAAATTCAATACTCAGCTATGCAATCAGATCGATATTGAGGCTCCCAGAAGCTTTTTCCAGGAGTATTTCTTTCAGAAATCCTTACAAATTGAACAACAACAACACTTTCGCTTTTTGTTTCATTTGAGTTTTGGGCGCCCATATGTTTTCCGAAACTAAATTGGCTCTAGATGCAGCCTGGATCCTACTTGACTAAAAAAAAACAGGCTGAGGGGTCCACGCACCTTTTAGGTGCTTGCCTGCAATTCATGTCACCTTTGACTTTGCATTTCCATTACCATAAGTGGTAGTTTCTCAGTTTTATTGTAGTTGTGCAGTTCTATTACATATTAGTGATAATTTCGCTGATATATTTTATCTAGCCACCTTTGATGGTGTGCTTCCATTACCATATTAGTGAGAGTTTCTCTGAAGCTATTTTGTTCCTTTTATTATGTGTATATGTGACAGCTAGAAATGAAATACTCAGACTATCCTATCATTATATTGAAAGCCTTTTATTTGGTAACCAAGTTCTAAGCACAGAAGAAATAAAAGTATCTTCATCCATGTCCATAACTTCATTTTGAAGTCTGAAAGATGTCCAGATTAATTTCAAACTGTAGCCAGGTTTGACCCGCAAAACAGCATGTCCTATTCTATCTGTCCTGTCATTATTTGCTAAGATCATATGGTTATATTACAATATAATGAATAAATGATGAATTGGTCAAAGATATAAAATGTACATGTATTTATATAGCATTGAATTTTTCTCATTCTTATGGGGTATATGTATTTATAGTTTGCAAAGTTATTGCAAAAACAATACAGAATCTATCGCATTGTGTTAAATAGATATGATTTTGTACCTTTATCCTATCTTCAATATTCACTGATGCAACTCAAACTATTTTGACAAATTAACAGCCAGTACTTCAATTAAATGTACAATATCTGCCAGGGAGAAGTTCTACTGGCTTATACAGGCTTCTGCCTGTTTGCCAATCTTCACTTCTTTTCTGAAATAAATATATTGTTTAGACCATAGTTTCTCTGGTATAGAGTACATGTGCATTACATATTTTTTCATACCCCACAGAAGAAAGTGTCTGGACGGGATTCTGACAAACAAGTAGAGCTACAACAACAACATGTGTTCCACAGGTTTCAACAACCATTCCAAGTAAGTTTGAATGCATACCTAGCCATAGGTTATATCACTTCTTTTTATCAAATTTTGAAATTGTTAGAATATCAGTGCATTAGTAATATTCCATAATTTTTCCACATACTTTAATAATTTTTGAATGGATTATTTCTTTTAAGGTATACCATTAAAATGAAAAGTTAAATTTTTCCAAATAAAATCAGCATTTGTGGTTTGTTTTACTGCATATGTATATATATGTGTATGTGTATGTGTGTGTGTACTCCACAGACCAGGTGTGGCTTGTTTATGGTATAGTCATATACCATTGTTTTCTCAATCTTTATAACATCAAGCTTCAATTTTATTTAGGGCGGTTCCAGGAAAACAGGTATGGGGCCGGATGGCAACTCTTATTATTATCTATGGGTCCTGGGTGAAGAAGTCAAATCAGCTGTTCTGGGTGGTGGTGGTGGGATTAATCAATGGATTCACATGACTGGTCCGTAAAAATCACCTGCCAACCGACAAAACAAATGCCAAACATAATATCTCCAGTAATTTCCTCGTAAATATTTATTTCTGAGGCCATCCTTGGTCTGTTTCATATAACTGTTATTGTGTGAGTATACATAAGTTTTGGTTACACTTAGGTAGATATTTATCATGTATGATCATCAAAGTAGCACGAGAACACCCTAAATTGAGTTACATTTTATTAGTTCAGTAGATTACAGTCTTCAGTCAGACCAGATTTCACAGAGGTCATGACATAAAGTCAGATTACACAGAGGTCATGACATGAAGTCAGATTACAGAGAGATCATGACAATAACGTCAGATTACAGAAAGGTCATGACAATAACGTCAGATTACAGAAAGGTCAAGACAAAGTCAGAATACAGAGAGTTCACGACAGTTACGCAAGATTGGTCCCTGTTAATGGTCATACTTACCTTGAAACGCGACATTTTATGAGGAAATGTAAATCTCAAAGATTGGGGAGAACACAGATTTTGATTTGATAATCCCACTCTGGTTAGCAGATATCTATGCTTGTGTCATGGTCAAAGACAATATGTTCAGCAGGTGGAGGACTGGTGGAATAATACTCATACGAGCTGCAGATCGTGTCCATGGGTGGTGGTATATGTAGTTGAGGAGATAATTCATTGATATGGGTTCTCACACCCAGATATAATGACCTGTTATGGGTAGTGGGTTTGGGAAATCCTGCCATCCTGGTCCCAATACCTTGGTTTTCTGGAAGAGCTCTTAATCCTGTGTCGTGTTCATAATTCATTGCTATACACAAACATGTATATAAGTACATATCTGTACACATATATTGATCTGCATATTCTATCATGTTACAAAGCCTGATCGATGTCCTTTTATCGTTTCAGAATACCCCTTTGCCAAGGTCTCCAATCCCCTCGCCACCCCTGCCCTCCTCTCCAAGCTACACTCCTCAGCCTGGCCCTCCACCCCCAGTGCCAGTCAGCAGTGACTCTCACCCGGGCAGCCTTCATCATCATCTCCAACGCCTTCACCTTCAGCAGATGCAGACCTCCGCACCCGTCCCATTCAGCACCAGCTCCTCTGCCCCTGCCTTTTCCACCCTGCTCACCCGTGCCGACTCCCCCACCCAAACTTTCTCCCAGATGCTGCAGAACCTGTCCCAGCAGCACCAACGGAGCAATTCGCCGCCCAATTTCCAGAACCTACAGATGATCCGCGAAGATGCCACGGACTCTCTGGATAACAGTATGGAGGACCCCGAGGAGGACAATGCCATGGTGGGCCAGATCTCAGAGGAGGGCCAGGAACAGAGACAGCGGCAGTTCGCCCGTAATCCCCAGATCAGCATCACGGACACACAGGGTCACGTGACTGATGTGTCCACCTCGGACAACGAAACAGACCCCGAGATGTCTGTTGTTTTGGAATCAAAGCCTGTGACGTCATCGAACGTCGCTCCCAATTCAACCACTTCCACCTCTGCAGGGACGACACACTTCACATTCCAGCATTCCAGTGATTCTCAGTTCTCGGCGCCCACTGTGTCGGATCAGTACATGACCCCGACCACAACAACACAGCACTACCCTTCAGTCTACGCATTTCCTCATTACATTGGCACTAATCTCACAGACATCGGGCCCATTCCGCGCAGAAATGACGATGACGTGTCCAGTGTTGATGGGCCTTTCTATGGAAGTTGCTTCAGTAGGACGGGGATTTCTCCAATAGGCTTGTTCGGTATCCATTTGAACAACACTCTGTCGAACAGGTTACATGGTGTGGCACATACGCGATACAAACGACAACATACTATTAATGACTCGAACGAAGCTCTCCAAAGAGAGCATCACATAAGTAGTAGTGAGCTGTCATCAAATGACTTCTGTGGTATCAGACATGGGGACGCGTTACCCTCATTTTACACTCAGTCTGGGGATTCCCCTTCGAAAGACTTGGATTTCCAAGAGGCCTTAAATAAGATTAATCAATATGTTTGGCCCAATGCTTGTAACATTAATGGTCAACCAGCCCATCATCCACCGAATTTAGATGTGCAACCCTTATCAGAAGGGACAAAAATTCCATCTTTTATCAATCTTGCCTCAACAAGAAATGTTCCAGAGCTTTTAACTGAAGTGAAGCGGGCCTTGGACGGGAAAGGTTCAGAACTGGTTTACGAACATTCACAAAACTTGTTCCGTCTAGAAAACTCTGCAGTCCAGATGGAAATGGAAGTGTGCGAAGGCGGACCGGTCAATGGTCTGCAGGTGCGCAGAATTTCTGGAGACTCTTTACAATACGGGAAACTGTGTTCTGAACTTCTCGCTGGAATCCAGTTGTGACCAGTCTGTGTACAGTGTTGTATGAAAGTGAAATATTGTACAGTGCTCACCGACTGCTCGTTTTATGTATGTGGCTTACATACTTTCCTTTTTTATGTGCGAAAGCTCCATCTTAATGGTGTAAATTGTGCACTTGTGTGTGTTGCGAGTGCTTCACCTTGTACAAATTATGTATATATATATACATATAAACCATGAACCTAAGACTTTGTATGGCTACTTATAGTGTATATTTTATGAATTTGTATCAAGTCCTCTAGAAGCAAGGGGAGAGAACTCATCATGTGAATATATTGTTGATCATGAAAATTTCACAATATTGTTGTTATATCATGATACACAGAGAATAGAAGTGTACACTGTCATTTTATTTTTACGACAGGGTCAGTCAAATCACTGGTGATTATTGCGCGCTTGTTTTATCACGGATGGCCAGTCCTTGGAAGGCTGTTAAACTTTTATGCTGTAGTGTGAATTTTAACGAAATTTATAATGTAGACCGAAGAGGTGATTGTACATGTATACGCTGTCAGACCAAAGATAGTTGTGAAATTGTGCGGTTATGGCTTTAAAAATACTACGTCCCAGCAACTTGCTTATTGAGGGGTCGGCTGAGTGTGAGGTCTGAGTCAAAGGATCAGAATTCTTGGAGAATACCCTTCAAGTTTACTTGTTATTACTATTGGAGTGAGTTGCTTTAGGGGTGGTGAGGAGGATCATGGGGTAAACAGAATATGGACATCTCGAGATTGAACTCTTCAGCCCTGAAAGGTGCAAAATGACGTTTTTGCACATGTGATGTCGGACCAAGGTTAGTGACCGGGCAATGCTTGAACATTGGCAATACCGCAAAAATCTGAAAATAGGGTATCACAGAGGCTTTCAAAATACTAAAATCCAAACAACTTTGAAGATGTTTTGTCTCGAAATTGAATGTACATTTGTGAACAGAAGGCATCGCCTGAAAAAGTCTTTAATTAAATAATATAGCATTGCCAATGTCAAGAAATGGTTCATTGACTAACCTCAGTGTAACGTCACATGGGCGATGAAAACATGTTGCACCCGTTTCGGCTACAGAGTTTGATCTGGGTACTGTTCTATTCTTCAAAATGCTTAATTCCACTTCGTCAATTTAAGGCTGAAAGTACTCCTTGATTTCTTGCGCAATGTTAAATAAGTCGATAATAAAATTATCAATTTATGGCTTCCATGAATGTTATGCTATTACAACAGTTTGTACTGTTCCAACAGTGCATATGTACAGTTTCAACAGCACATACAGTTCCAAAGGTGCATACTGTTTCAGCAGTGCATACTATTCTTACCGTGCATATGTACAGTTCCAACAGTACATACTGAACTGGGTGGAAGTTGACAGAACTTGGAATACATTTCTCCAACAAAGCTGAACTAGATTCTGATAAAGTGATAAGCATGAGGACAACATACACAGTATAGAAATATCCCTGGACTGAAAATATCCCTGATCCGATCCCCCCCCCCCAATCCAAGCACCTCTGAATTATGTGACATCACTTATTGACTTGATATCTGCTAAACGAATTCTTATCTTTGTTGCAAATTTTCTGTTCAGTGATCTTCATATCTGATTAGCCCTGTATTGTTCTGTCCAACAGAGGCAACAGTAGGGCCTTTTTTGAAGGGAGGCCCATTCACTCCCAGTGAATTCCTGGGTGACGCCAGTGGTTGTATCATATGTAAAGTGATAAATGCCTGGACCCGCCGTACAAAGATGTGCTATTATTTCTGAGCAAATTCCGGTGGTTTTCTAAGACATGCAATAAGAGTTACGAGTGTTAACCAGTGATATTTTGTTGTCTTCGCATCAAGTGTTGTCTTGTATGTACTGGTACCAGGTCCATCCTGCTACAATAATTCTCACCGGTATTGTCGGGAGGCTGTGCAGGATTGTATCATCAAGTGTTGTCTTGTATGTACTGGTACCAGGTCCATCCTGCCACAATAATATTCACATTTCTCACCGGTATTGTCGGGAGGCTGTGCAGGATTGTATCATCGAGTGTTTAAGCTGGATTAGTGTAATGAAATGTTTAAAAGTTGTTACATTGTATTCTTGAGGAGTAGTAAATAATGTGCAAGGGCTGCCCCCGACATTCCCAGACGTGATGGTGAAGAACTTCTCTTGAGGAGACACAAAACCAATTTCTTTCTTTGACAAATGCGACAAAATTTCTGGAAGATATTATCTTCATCGCCAGCTTGTATCATACACGATGACTGTGCGAGACAGGGAGATAGCGAATGGTCACAACAGTCTTCCATAAATTTGGTCGCATCCATAAAAAAAAATGGATATGTGTACCCGGTCTTACTGTCCTGCATTTGGTTACATTTATTACATCATTAATATCGTTATCACGTACATCGATTATACATGTTTGACTCGCCATCATGACCATAGAGAGAAAGTCCTAACTGGTGTGATTATGGAGCATTAATACTAATGGGAAATTCTGCCACATGTAACCATTGTGTAATTTCTTATATCCACCTAAGTAACATGTTTGTTATAAGCCTATTGTGCTGTAATTTGTTGAAGGTCACTATGATGTACACGTATCTGAACAACTGTATTGATGTACTCTTGTTTTCTTATTCGTGTATATAGAGCTGTATACATGTACCTCAGAGGCTGTTTCTTGAATTTGTGGATAAGCAATCGTTTAACTACTTCCAAAAAACTGGTTTTCTTCGTCTTATCCATGTGATATTTATGTCTCAAAGTCAGAATTTTGCCCCATCCCCCCCCCCTTTCAATGTTTTAAATCTACTTGACCAAGCCAGCACCTGTAGGATGAAATTTATATTTTTAACACTCCCTCCCCCCCCCCTCCCTCCCCCCACCAACATAATCTCCAAATTTCTTCCCCCCACAACACTTCCTCTGCTCGTTTGCCTCTCCCAAGCTTCTTCTCCGCGGACGCATTCCTGTGTCACAGTTACAAAATAAGTGAATGGTGTAGACACCATCTCAGTAGAGGTCGACATGCAATTTGGTACATGTTTATTGGATGTTTCTTTATATGCTCGCATTATACAGCAAGCTTTTGTGCATTTGAAATCTGAGATTATTTAATTTTTCCATTTGCATGCATCATTGTGATGAAGATCTGTTAAGTTCAATAGATTTAGGGCCTTGGAATTCTAATTAGGAGTACGCTACATTTTAGTTTAATTGCAATTAACAAACGCATCATGCCAGAAGTGTACCATTGAGTGAGTCTGCTTCATTGGAAATATCTAAATCCCTGCATTACACTCTTTATTTCGGAGAATTTCGTTCCTGGCCATTTATTTGCATTCCAAACTTTTTTTCTATTTTGTACAATTACTGTATGCTAATTAGCTTTTGATGAGGTATGAATAGGACAAGGAGAAGTAGTCTACATATACATGTAGACCCCATATACATGTAGACCCCATATACATGTAGACCCCATACAGGCTGACCAGTATTGTTTCTATTGCCTAGAATTAATCCAAGATTAATTTGCATCATCGCAGATGCAGAGACATAATTGTAATATTGACATTGCCTAAATCTTATGGATCCGGTTCCTTGTCAGAAGTTGTGCGAATCAACAAATCTCACTATTTTTGCTAGGAAAACCCACTTTGTTCAGTGACATACCTTAAATCGTAGAATGTCATGCTCCAAAGCTGGAACATTAATTTTCTCTCGTGATTTTGACAGTTAACATAGACCTTTGACAACTCTACATTTGGCCAGACTAAATTTATTTTTTTGTTTCATGGGTGCATTTTATTTTTTTCAGGTTTGAGGGCATTGAAAAAAATTGATTTGAAGTTCACCCCATTCTTTCTGCAGGTAGATGAGTTTCCGCCCCTGTCCATAATGTCAAAATAGTATTGCCTCCAATCTTGAGAAAAAAAAATGTGCCCGTGAAACAAAAAATAAAGTTGATGTGGCGTTACAGACAAATCCACAGTTGATAATGTCATCAATTTCAACTTCAATTCAACTTCAACTTCAACTTCAATCTGAATTAAGATTTTTATTTATTTATTTATCTTCTTCTTTTTTGTCCCCCGTAATTCCGTAAGATTTTCTTGTCCGGACAATAACTCGTGAACGATTCAACCGATCAACTTCAAACTTGGGGTGTGCCTTGACATTGGCGAGAGGACGGTTGGGATTGTTTTTCAGCAATGTGCGTAATCCAATATGGCCGCCGTCAGCCATTTTGGATTATAAGCTGTACGATCTTAGATTTTCTTGTCCGGACAATAACTCGTGAACGATTTAACTGATCAACTTCAAACTTGGGGTGTGCCTTGACATTGGTGAGAGGACGGTTGGGATTGTTTTTCAGCAATGTGCGTAATCAAATATGGCCGCCGTCAGTCATTTTGGATTATAAGCAGTTCGATTTTCTTGTCCGGACAATAACTCGTGAACGATTTAACCGATCAACTTCAAACTTGGGGTATGCCTTGACATTGGTGAGAGGACGGTTGGGATTGTTTTTCAGCAATGTGCGTAATCAAATATGGCCGCCATCAGCCATATTGGATTATAAGCAATTGGATCTTAGATTTTCTTGTCCGGACAATAACTCATGAACGATTTAACCGATCAACTTCAAACTTTGTGTGTGCCTTGGCATTGGTGAGAGGACGGTTGTGATTGTTTTTCAGCAATGTGCGTAATCTAATATGGCCGCCGTCAGCCATATTGGATTATAAGCAGTTGGATCTTGTCCGGACAGCAACTCGAGAACGATTCAACCGATCTACTTCATATGTGGGGAGTGCCTTGACATTGTTGAGAGGAGGATTAGGATTGTTTTTCAAGGACGTGCTTGATCCAATATGGCCACCATCAGCCATACTGGATTTCATTGGATTTTAAGCAGTTTGATCTTGTCCGGACAATAACTGGAGTACGATTCAACTGATCAACTTCAAACTTGGGGAGTGCCTTGGCATCGGTGAGAGGACGGTTTGGATTTTTTTTCAGCGATGTGCATAATCCAATATGGCCACCGTCAGCCATATTGGATTATAAGCAGTTGGATCTTAGATTTTCTTGTCCGGACAATAACTCGTGAACGATTTAATCGATCAACTTCAAATTTGGGGTGTGCCATGACATTGGTGAGAGGACGGTTGGGATTGTTTTCCAGCAATGTGCGTAATCTAATATGGCCGCCGTCAGCCATATTGGATTGTAAGCAGTTGAATCTTCCGATTCAACCGATCTACTTCATACCTTGACATTGTTGAGAGGAGGATTAGGATTGCTTTTCAAGGACGTGCTTAATCCAATATGGCCATCATCGGCCATACTGGATTTCATTGGATTTTAAGCAGTTTGATCTTGTCCGGACAATAGCTGGAGTACGATTCAACTGATCTACTTCAAACTTGGGAGTCCCTTGACCTTAGTGAGAGGACAGTCATGTATTATGTTTTATGGATGTGCATAATCCAATATGGGTGCCATCTGCTGTATTAGATTATGTTAAGCTCATCAGCGATATCTCCATTTTCAAATCATACTCTTATCAATGATATGAGATATCATCGACCCCAAAAAATCGACCATAGAGGTCCATGGCCCCCGCAGCAGCAGCGCCAGTTATGGTGGATTTAATCCACCATAACTGGTGCTGCTAGCGGGGGAGATGGACCTCTATGGTCGATTTTTTTTCTTTGCCTAAGCAGGTCCAGGGAATGAGGGCTTCCTAGTTTGCAGGTAAAACAGTCGTTTTTATATGCCTGTCGATAGGCGAGGTCATATATTGCGAGGTCTGTTAACTTTTTGATTGTTCATGCCATATCTATAGTTCTATGTCTTAGATTGGTACCAAACATTACCCATGGGTCAAAGAGGAACCATGTTAATTCTAAGGTCAAAAGGTCAGTCACTATGAGTGAAACTGATGAGTAAATTATTGAATATTGTCTGCATGGCTTGTCCGTCCGTCCATCCGTCTGTCTGCCCATCTAGCTTGTTAACACAATATCTCAAGCCAATCTTTCTAAGTTGACGTAAAATATACAACTGGGGATGGGTCAGAAGCTCAGTGGAGATGACAGACTTTTATTTTCAGCTTTTTTTTAGCTTTTTCTTTTTTGTCAAATTGGTGCATAAATTTATAGTTACATTTTGTCAGTATGATTTATATTTTGTGTGTTTAAAGAGCAAACTGCACAAAAAGAAAAACAGACATCTCCAGGAGTAGATCAGCAATAATTTCTTTAAAAGAAATACACCTATGAAAAAAAAACAAATTAATATATGCACCAGACGGAAAACTGCTAATTTGTTTGTATTTATAAAATTATCCAAGAAAAATGACATATTTTAGCTACAAACTGGATAGCCCTCATTTCCCATACCTGTAAAGTGTCGGGAGGGACGAGGGGTAAGGTCACTGAGCAAAAGTCTACATGAAATATCCCGACTGCAGAAATTAAATCTACATACATTTAAACCTTTTACATGTGGTTAAATTTAGTGTGGAATCCTTAGCTTGTTCAGAATTTGAGTATTTCATTCATCTAAAGTTCATTTTTGGCAATACTTCACCTCTTATTACTAATGTTCATCATCATACCTAATTTTCTCATTCAGATCAGATCTCAGTTCAGGAGTTGAATGCAAAACTTCATGCCAAACATTCCCTGATAGAGTGTGAAAGCTGAGGCTCGGTTTAAAAAGGTACAAGTCAAATACTGAGGTGGTCCTGTTTCTATCCTTGCTAGGTGTCACAAAGTTGTTAAAGAGATGCCACACAGTCACCATTGTCAATAATTTTCAAAAGTGGCAATTTCTGGCTTGAAAGTGACTTATTGTTTTGAAGTGACTGTTTATGTGTGGCACTCGTAACATATTTCTGAAAGACTGTTGTATTAATTTATTGTATTCCATCACTGTGATGTGCACCGTTCTGTCTGCGGCAGGCTGGTGAATGAAGATGGAACGGGGCGGTTTTAGCGGGGTACCGTGTAAACTGACATGTCGCAACCATGGATTGTGTTATGTCCTCTGGTAGTCAGTCATGGGTCTGGCCCATATTAAGGCCCATTCCCACAATGCGATTTGTAGTAGCAACTCGGCGGGGAATCCCCTGATTTATAGCATGCAACTAATCATATGAAATAGGACCTGTTTCATACGACTTGTAGCATGCCACTAAAATTGACGAGTGTTCTCACCATGTAACTGAGTTGTATGCTTCAAGTTCTTACTACAAATCGCACCGTGAGAATGGACCTTTATGCCCTTTGGATGTCTGAATATCCACAGGATGTGAGTGGCCAAGGTCATTTGTTTTACCAAATAATTACCGTATACTTTGTATACAGGGCTTGTACATATAGCCATGAACCTCATGCTTTAAGATGAGTATGCTGCCCTATTGTTGGGTATCAAGGATTTTTGAAACTGTTACAAGGAATAATCCTGTAATAAATATTGTCCAAATACAACATTACTGCATCTGTTGTGTCTTAACTTCAAGGAATTGCACAATTTAATCTTACTGATAAATTCAGTCCTCTTCAGGGATAAATTTTAAATTGTTACCTTACTACATACAACTGGAATGTGTGTTCCAATGTGTGTTCCAGTTGGATAGCAGTGGGACAGTATCCCTAAGAAGTCAGGAGGTCAATTCTACTCTGAGCGATGCACATTCCTCAGCTCACTGCTCCAATCAACTTGTCCTAGTATTACTTAATTACTTGCATTGGGGTAACTAGAAGGCATCATGCCTATAACGCCCACCTTGTCACACTCTCTCGAAGTAGATACTGTATGGGGGGAGCTCAAGTCTGTCTCGTACTGTATTGAAAGTGTATATTTTCCGAATGCTGTTTTAAACGCGTTCTCACTGGGGGCATTAACAGTTTCTACTGGTAACACTCTTAACAGCGAACACATGCATTTTGTTTGATTTTTATACTAATGAGAAATTCTGCTACATGTAACCATTGTGTAATTTCTTATATCCATATATGTATACATGGACGTGAACAGAGTACATGTAGAATGACATGAACAGAGTACATTTACATGGACAAGGAACATGTACATGAACAGATTACATGTACAGGCAAGTAGTACATATACAAGCACATAGATGGATATGCACAGAATACACGGACATGTGCAGAGTACATGTACATGGACATGCACAGAGTACATGAACTTGCGCAGAGTGGATGTACATGAGCATACGCAGAAGTTTTGTACATGACTTGCTCAAAGTACATGTACATGGACAGGGTACATATGGATAGATTACCTGCACATGGACAGTGTAAAAACAATAGCCAATTCCGTTTTACCGTCCATTATCTGAGCAGTTAGAGGACGGAAATCTAACATATATTTCTTAAATACAGGGAAGATATTGTTTAATACAGGGCAGATATGGTATAATACAGGACAGATATGGTATAATACAGCACAGATTCAGTATTATACTGAACAGATATGTTAAAATACAGGACAGATATGGTATAATACAGAACATATATTGTATGGTACAGGACATATATGTTGCAATACAGAACAGATATGGTATAATACAGCAGATATGGTATAATACAGGACAGATATGGTATAATACAGGACGGATATGGTATAATACAGGACAGATATTGTGTAATGTAGGACAGATACCGTCTAATACAGCAAAGATATGGTATAATACATGACAGATATTGTATAATACAGACAGATATTGAATAATACAGGACAGATATTGTATAATACAGCACATATATGGTATAGTACAGGACATATATGATACAATACAGGACAGATATCGTATAATACAGCACAGATAAGGTATAATACTGGACTGATATTGTATAATACAGGACAGATATGGTATAATACAGGACAGATATTGTATAATACAGCGCAGATATGGTATAATACAGGACATATATGGTATGATACAGGACAAATATTGTATAATAAGTTCAGATATGGTATAATACAGGAAAGATATTGTATAATACAGGACAGGTATTCTATAATATTTCTATCCAATATTTGTGTCGATTACCTTGAATAAGGCTCCATATAAGTTTCAGACCGATATTGAATGGCAACAACAATATCGTTCTTGGTGTTAATGTAATCATTGGTATCAAAATAAGAGAAAGACTAAAATAAGAATATAAATACTGACAAGCTACATGTAATTTCTTACAATTCAGAATCAATCAACAATTCACAAGGATAAATGTGTGAATTACAAGCGTCCGGTCCATCATTCATAATTCAGCCGTCGTCCATTAGAGAATATCCGCGTCCATAATCCAAAGACCTATTTCATATAACAGTATTAGCACCAAATTCAAAAAGACAATAATAGTATACATAAACATAGGCTTGTTTCCTGCAAGAGAGAAGCAGTCAACAGTTTTCAATGATGCCGGCAAGACATCATGATGTTCCAAAAATATCAAATCCGTATTGCTGATCAGTATTCTTAATCCATAATATTCGTTGTAAAGTCGTTATCTAAAGAATGATGTATCTGTCACGCTTTGATTGTGACTGTTCATATGACTACCATGAGGATCTTGAACTACATGGGTTCATATGGCCCCTAGCCCCGGGTTAAGCAGAATTAGACACAAGTTACGAAACGTTACGCCATAGATCTTGCACGCTACGCTCGTATTTTGCTATCAGCATGCGATATGTATCGCCAAATTTGAGAAACTTTGAGTGGAGGCGCTTGGTGGTGTAGCCCTGTTTTATAAGTTTCTGCAACAATGTTTTGTGACGTTGATTAAAATCGTCACATTTAACACAGGATCTAGCAAATGCTACTAGGCGTGATATGTATATGCCATATGCAGGTCCCACTGGAATATTACTGTCCAGAAAGGGATAGTTTACGATGTCGAAATTGTAATCATCTCTTTTGTCATACAGTCGATGAGAGAGAAGGCCCGCTTCATTACTAGCCAGGTAAGCTGACTAACGCTACATCACTGTGATATATATATATTATCAGAATACTGTGTTGTTCCCGCAAGAGTACATGTACATGGACAAGGAACATGTACATTGGCAGAGTATATGTACATGGACAACTTACATGTACAGGCACATAGTACATGTATAGGCACATAGTACATGTACAGGGATATGCAAAGAATACATGGACATGCGCAGAGTATATGTACATGGACGTGCACAAAGTACATGTACATGTACTATCGCTACTACTCGTACTGATGATGTCACCGATGACATCACAGATACTGTGAACATCCCTCAAATCGGGGTCTACACCCCGAGAGCTACAAAATGACACCTCCCACGACACATTCGGACCAATAGTGGTCCATCTCTACCCCAAACACCCCCACACACCCCCCAAAATGAGCACTTTACTTACTACACCCAACTGCGCATGCGCAGATTGATGAGACTTGCACTAAAAAACAAGCCATTCTGACTCTACCCCACAAAAGCCTCACTTTGACACCTCCCACGACCCATTTGGACCAATAGTGGTCCATCTCTACCCCAATCACACCCCACGCACCCCCAAAATGTCCGCTTTCTATACTACGGCCAGACTGCGCATGCGCAGAATATTGAAAACGGACGATACATTAGTCCAGTCGGATGCTCCTCCACGAGAGCTTCAAAGTAAGACCTCATACGACACTATCGGACCACTAGACCAATCCCCAAAACGTTCACCCAGTGCTATTTACCCACTACGCATGCGCACAGTGACATTTTCAACGAAATTCATCGCTTAGCTTCGGGACCCCGCCCATCGTGTTCTACGTGGTGAGACGTGAAAAACAAGATCCCACAACCCATATCGCAACGAACATGTGTGAATTGCCCAGTATGGACCTATCCACTGAGCCAGTAGGCCAAAAGGCCTATCCAGACTTCCGTGAACCTTTCGAAAAATTTCATCGCTAGATTCGAGACATTTACCTCAACAATCGGGCCTGATAGCATATTCTTACTATTTCTCAATTCCGGTGTCGGAACATGGATCTCACTTAAAGAGATATTTAATACGATGCATGTTCATTTCAGAATGTCAGCCGCTGTCTGCATTCCGTCTCTCAATGGTAGTCTGTGGAAACATCTAACACTGTCGCAAGCCGTCAGCTGAATGATGAAACTCCAGGTGGAAGGACCCAGTCGCTGCATGGCGCCAATAATCAAATTGGTTATAACAAATCGCCGGTCACCCGTTGATTGGCAAAGAATCGCTCTGACTGATTGGTTGAAGTACTGGCAGCTGATTGGTTATTTTGACACCCACTGCAGAAGGCAGTGTATGTTACAATCCTCTCAAGCTCAGCGTGTAGGTCTATACGTGGACAACTGGTCTACCTCTACACGACTGGTACGCACGTGGTTATAATGAGAGTATACTTGATCCTGTTGACAACAGCCAGCTTCACATCTCCTAATGGAGAATGACAAAACATGGTTGAATGAGAGACGAATAAATATCCGAAACAACGGATCAGAACACCCTGAGGAAGTGGGGGCATGTGTGTATGAACATCTCTTCACACATGGGTCAGAACACCCCGAGAAAGTGGGTATGCATATGAACATCTCTTCACACATGGGTCAGAACACCCCGAGAAAGTGGGTGTGTATATGAACATCTCTTCACACATGGGTCAGAACAACCCGAGAAAGTGGGTGTGTATATAAACATCTCTTCACACATGGTTCAGAACACCCCGAGAAAGTGGGTGTGTATATGAACATCTGTTCACACATGGGTCAGAACAGCCCGAGAAAGTGGGTGGGTATATGAACATCTCTTCACACATGGGTCAGAACACCCCGAGAAAGTGGGTGTGTATATGAACATCTCTTCACACATGGGTCAGAACACCCCGAGAAAGTGGGTGTGTATATGAACGTCTCTTCACACATGGGTCAGAACACCCCGAGAATGTGTGTGTATATGAACATCTCTTCACACATGGGTCAGAACACCCCGAGAAAGTGGGTGTGTATATGAATATCTCTTCACACATGGGTTAGAACACTCCGAGAAAGTGGGTGTGTATATGAACATCTCTTCACACATGGGTCAGAACACCCCGAGAAAGTGGGTGTGTATGTGAACATCTCTTCACACATGGGTCCGAACAACCCGAGAAAGTGGGTGTCTATATGAACATCTCTTCACACATGGGTCAGAACACCCGAGAAAGTGGGTGTGTATATGAACATCTCGTCACACATGGATCATTCAACTGACGGCTTGCGACAGATGTTCCCACAGGCTACTACCGTTGTGAATGCAGACAGCGGCTGACATCATGAAATGAACAATGCACCGTATTAAATATCTCTTTAAGTGAAATCCATGTTCCGACACCTGAATTGAGAAATAGTAAGAATATGCTATCAGGCCCGATTGTTGAGGTAAATGTTTTCGACGCGTAATCCGATTCGCCTGACGACCATGCCGGGATCGTGCCAGTCCATCAAGTATATTGCTAAAATACAATGGCACTTGACAAGAACTGTCAGCAAGAAATAAGGGGAAAACAAGACATGTGTGAATCGAAATTAAAAAACGATTACACAACGTGTGCAGCACGGACAAGAGTAGCGAAGAAGAAGAGGAGTGTAAATCTAAAATAATATATAAGATTTCACCCCGTGGGCAATACCGGCATAACTATATCTGCAAGAATATAAGAGTATATATCGTGAATAGTTAACTATATTCATGATTAGGCTTGGCCCCTGATGAGAGATATGCCTGGGATATACATAAGATATATTCCTGAAATTATCCGAAACAACTGCTCTGGGGTACATGTTAGTACATATAGTGATGTTATAATAACTCCTATACTCAGGCAGGTGTAGGGTCAGAACATCCCGAGAAACTGGGTGTGTATATGAACATCTCTTCACACAGTGTCCAGAAGCAGGTGCAGTGCTGATTGAGATGTATCTGTTCGATGTCCTGACTAAACCCGAACAATCCGCACACAACGGCTGATGACAGTGACTCAGATACTGAATAATAGCTAGGATATTTGAAGTACTGATGTAGAAAACATTTGGCTGTGATGCCAAGAAAACATTTACTGTCAAATTCAAACAACCTGATTTAAGGACAAATTTATCAGTGTTACAAGATTCTCGAGACAATTCGGTGCATTGAGAATACACTTCGCTGCGGTATCATAAAAATTTACAGCACACTGTCCAAACAGACTTAGCTGAAGATAAAATTATATGCGTTTCAACATTTCGGACAAAATTGTTCGAAAGAAAATTGTGTCCGTGATTAACAGTAAATATGCTGATTTGGTGCGGGAATCTGATTTAGGGGGGTGGGGTAATTTTTTGTCTAATTACTCAGGCATTAGATAGGTTATATGAATGGAAAATACTTCATTGTGAAACCTAATAATTGGGGTAAATAATAATATCTGTTTTATGTATCTGAGTATAATAGTTGTGACAGGTTCACCAATAATGTTCCAATACAAATAATGAAAAATGTGATTTTTGCTCGGTTTTCGATATGTTATTGGTGCATACACGAACACCCTTGACGGACCTTGTGCCATTCGGTATTGGGGTGTTACCTGTGGTAAATATGCATAAATTCGGTGCATTGTTTGTGGATTTTCAGTTGAAAAATATTAGAGTTAAAAATATTTTCTAAATTTGAGTATTTTCTGTTGAGATTTGTACGTTTATTGCCATAAAAATCCAATGCACACACCTAGGAACTGACAACCGGTCAGAACAAGTGTACATAGCTGTCCTTGACATATTAAAACAGGTTGTAGATTCAGGGGGAAATTTGCAAGACAGGTAAATTCAAGTTGTACTGAGACTTGGAGCAAAATCATCATTATTGTCAAATATGTCACCGTACAAATAGTAACACCACTGACATTTGGAAGGAGTTAATTGTTGCTCCCTCGTATATTATCGTGACGGCCCAAAAACAATGCTTTTTAGACATTCCTTCATTCTACCCACATAAGTCCCCTCCCCGCTCCCCTCCAGCAGTCCCATCATGATATACTTTGTCCTGGTATATAGCAAACAGCTGTTTGGGCTATTTTGCAGCAGTTTTGGCATCGATGTGACCAGACAATTTGTGCACATGGACAAACAGCTCATAATACTGATAGTGATATATTAGGGCTTAACTTCCATTTGTGTTAATTGAGTTATTACAGTAATGTGTAGTCACAGCTTTCATCTAAATTTGAAATTTCTGAATTAACCTTTATAAAGCATTCATCCACACTCATACTATACTTCCCAAAGACTACCGGGGTACATATAATTACCACCAATTAGAAAAACAAAAGTATGGCCTTCGTATTAACGATAATAATTGGCGATT
This sequence comes from Hanleya hanleyi, assembly GCA_036873755.1. NCBI lineage: Eukaryota > Metazoa > Mollusca > Polyplacophora > Lepidopleurida > Hanleyidae > Hanleya > Hanleya hanleyi. The sequence goes on along the minus strand of JAVTVY010031516.1, from coordinate 24,516 downwards.
ACTTCCACCATTATAATATTTTACATACAAGGTTAGATGGTCTATGAATTCGAGTGTGTTTCATTCTTTGGGTAAGTGGATGGATGGATGGATGTACTTGGGCACTCCATCGCACCGCGATGGGCACAGGTCGTGCGAACACGCCGTGCAACCCGTTTCCCCCAACCCGCCCTACACATGATCCCTCTTAACAGTGTCACATAGACACTGTTTAATCCCCACATTCTTATTAAACAATATACCTTCTCTTAATTCCCATAACTACAGAAGTATCACATAATATTTCCATCTGTCAAGCCCCCTCATTCTCTCTTCTCGGACCGATTCTTAGTGGCAACTTTGATTAATTATCACCATGGACACTCATAATTAACTCTCCCAATAGCCACTCATCCTCCCCATTCACTCAACATTTAATATATCACCCATCGAATTTCTCTCCAACCCACTTTCCTTAATAATTGTTTCTGCCCCCAACACCCTAGTAATCCTCGTCCTTGTGTCCTAAATTTTCAAGTATCCTATTGTTCCCCGTCCCCGTCATTTTGCCTATTTCCCGAAATCATAAATCCAGTGCCATGGAAATTTCACCCAGTATTTCTCATTTTCCTCAATGCAATATCCCACTATTTTTCCCTTATACATATTATGCCGTGCAACGCGTTCCCCCATGCACACCGCCCTACACATTCTCCCTCATATACCAATGACGCATAGCCATCGGTAATTCCCCATTATATCTTCTTTACATCTGTATCCATATCATCTAATCTTGATCAGGTCCCCAGTCTTACCTCTTTTTCTCTTAATCATCTCTAGGCACCAATTATTTCACCCATTTCTCTTCATTTTCCCCAATAAAATACCCCAATATTTCCCGTCATTTTGCCTATTTCCCGAGATCATGAATCCAGTGTCATGTAAATATCACCCAGTATTTCTCATTTTCTCCAATGCAACATCCCACTATTTCCCCTTCACTGTGCCTAATCATACCAAGTATGCCGTGCAACCCGTTCCCCCACACCGCCCTACACATGCTCCCTCATACCAGTCACGCATAGCCACTAATAATAAATATCTGTTCCCCTTGATATATTCTTATTTCTGTATCCATATCATCTAACATTGGCAGAGTCGCCCATTCTGTCCTCTATTCCCCTTATATATATATATATATACCAGTTATTCCACCAGTATTTTCCTCAATGAAATATCCCAATATATATCCGCTCACCTAAGGTCATATAATCCAATGCCATACTAATTTCACCCAGTATTCCCTCTTATTTTCCTCAATCAAATATCCCAGTATTTTCCCTTGTGCTTATTTACCCAGATCATATAAGACAATGCTATATAGACCAGTTTTTCATCCATCATAGTTAGTTATGTCGTCGCTACATCACGGCATACTCTGTATAAGGGAAAAACATATGCGTCATTGGTACATGTATGAGGGAGCATGTGTAGGGCGGTGTGGAGGAACGCGCTGCACGGCATACTCTGTATGGGACCTGATCAACATTAGATGATATGGATACAGATGTAAAGAAGATATAATGCGGAATTACCGATGGCTATGCGTCATTGGTACATGTATGAGGGAGCATGTGTAGGGCGGTGTGGGGGAACGCGCTGCACGGCATACTCTGTATGGGACCTGATCAACATTAGATGATATGGATACAGATGTAAAGAAGATATGAAGGGGAATTACCGATGGCTATGCGTCATTGGTACATGTATGAGGGAGCATGTGTAGGGCGGTGTCGGGGAACGGGCTGCACGGCATACTCTGTATGGGACCTGATCAACATTAGATGATATGGATACAGATGTAAAGAAGATATAATGGGGAATTACCATGGCTATGCGTCATTGGTATGAGGGAGCATGTGTAGGGCGGTGTGGGGAACGCGTTGCACGGCATACTATGTATGGGACCTGATCAACATTAGATGATATGGATACAGATGTAAAGAAGATATAATGGGGAATTACCGATGACTAAGCGTCATTGGTACGTGTATGAGGGAGCATGTGTAGGGCAGTGTGGGGAAACGCGCTGCACGGCATACTCTGTATGGGACCTGATCAACATTAGATGATATGGATACAGATGTAAAGAAGATATAATGGGGAATTACCATGGTTATGCGTCATTAGTATGAGGGAGCAAGTGTAGGGCAGTGTGGGGAAACGCGCTGCACGGCATACTCTGTATGGGACCTGATCAACATTAGATGATATGGATACAGATGTAAAGAAGATATAAAGGGGAATTACCGATGGCTATGCGTCATTGGTACATGTATGAGGGAGCATGTGTAGGGCGGTGTCGGGGAACGGGCTGCACGGCATACTCTGTATGGGACCTGATCAACATTAGATGATATGGATACAGATGTAAAGAAGATATAATGGGGAATTACCATGGCTATGCGTCATTGGTATGAGGGAGCATGTGTAGGGCGGTGTGGGGAACGCGTTGCACGGCATACTATGTATGGGACCTGATCAACATTAGATGATATGGATACAGATGTAAAGAAGATATAATGGGGAATTACCGATGACTAAGCGTCATTGGTACGTGTATGAGGGAGCATGTGTAGGGCAGTGTGGGGAAACGCGCTGCACGGCATACTCTGTATGGGACCTGATCAACATTAGATGATATGGATACAGATGTAAAGAAGATATAATGGGGAATTACCATGGCTATGCGTCATTGGTATGAGGGAGCAATTGTAGGGCAGTGTGGGGAAACGCGCTGCACGGCATACTCTGTATGGGACCTGATCAACATTAGATGATATGGATACAGATGTAAAGAAGATATAAAGGGGAATTACCGATGGCTATGCGTCATTGGTACATGTATGAGGGAGCATGTGTAGGGCGGTGTCGGGGAACGGGCTGCACGGCATACTCTGTATGGGACCTGATCAACATTAGATGATATGGATACAGATGTAAAGAAGATATAATGGGGAATTACCATGGCTATGCGTCATTGGTATGAGGGAGCATGTGTAGGGCGGTGTGGGGGAACGCGTTGCACGGCATACTATGTATGGGACCTGATCAACATTAGATGATATGGATACAGATGTAAAGAAGATATAATGGGGAATTACCGATGGCTATGCGTCATTGGTACATGTATGAGGGAGCATGTGTAGGGCGGTGTGGGGAAACGCGCTGCACGGCATACTCTGTATGAGACCTGATCGACATTAGATGATATGGATACAGATGTAGGGAGGATATAGTGGGGAATTACCATGGCTATGCGTCATTGGTATGAGGGAGCAATTGTGGAGCGGTGTGGGGGAACGCGCTGCACAGCATACTCTGTATGGGACCTGATCAATATTAGATGATATGGATACAGATGTAAAGAAGATATAATGGGGAATTACCGATGGCTATGCGTCATTGGTACATGTATGAGGGAGCAATTGTAGGGCGGTGTGGGGGATCGCGCTGCACGGCATACTCTGTATGGGACCTGATCCACATTAGATGATATGGATACAGATGTAAAGAAGATATAATGGGGAATTACCATGGCTATGCGTCATTGGTATGAGGGAGCAATTGTAGGGCGGTGTGGGGGAACGCGCTGCACGGTATACTCTGTATGGGACCTGATCAACATTAGATGATATGGATACAGATGTAAAGAAGATATAACGGGGAATTACCGATGGCTATGCGTCATTGGTAGGAGGGAGCATTTGTAGGGCGGTGTGGGGGAACGGGTCGCACGGCATACTCTGTATGACCTGTGTCCATTGTAATACGATGGAGTGCCCAATCAAACCAAACCAAACCAAACACATGACCGAAACAAAGCCGAACGCGAAGCCAAACCCCAACTCACTCACTCACAGTATTTCCGCTAGTTTGCCACAATGAAATATCCCAATATTTCCCCTCATTTTGACTATTCACATAAGAACATATAATCCAATATCTGATAATTTCGCCATATAGTATTCCTCTTATTTTCCTCCATCAAATATCCCAGTATTCCCCCTCATGCCTATCCAAGCTCATAACACCGGTAGTTCCCAATATTTTCCTTCAATGAATATCCCAGTATTTCCTCTCATTGTGCCTATTCATTTATAATATCCCACAATCCAATGCACCCGTTATTTCATCGAGTATTTCCCCTTATTTTCCTCAATCAAATATCCCAGTTTTACCCCCATTGTGCATATTCCCCCAATATACTATAATTCATGTCATATAGCCATCATTAGTTTCACCCAGTATTTCTCCCTATTCTTCGTGATCCCAATATTTCCCCTTATTTTCCGCGATCAAATATACCGTCGTACCGTCAAATTTCCCGTCGTGCCTATTCAACCAAGATCATATAATCCAATGCCATAGTGTTAATTTCATCAAGTATTCCCTATTATTTTTCTCGATCAAATATCCCCGGGTATTTTCCTTCGAGGTGCCTATTCACATAAGATCATATAAGGCAATATAATTAATTTCACCCAGTATTTCCCGTTACTTTCTTCAATGAACTATTCCCCTTTCTCAATCAAATATACCAGGCTTTGCCTTTGTTGTACCTATTACCCCAAAATCAGACACCAGTAAATTCACCCAGTATTTTCTCTCATATTTTCCTCGATTATATACCCCCAATGTTTACCCTTGTTGTGCCTATTCACCGCAGATCATATATAATTCAATGTCATGTGTACATGTACTCCAGTAATTTCATCCAGTATTTTCCCCTTATCGTCCTCACTGAAGCATCCCGATATTTCCCCTCGTTGCGCTGCTTCCCCAATATCATATAATCCAATGCCATAGTAATTTCACCCAGTATTCCACATTAATTTTCCCTTTCAAATATCCCAGTATTTTCCTCCGTTGTGCCTATTCACCTATAATGATATAACCCAATGCCATATAAACGCCCTTACATTTCCTCGATCAGATATTTCTGAATTCCCCCAAGTTGTCCCGATTCACCCAAGATCCTATATACTTCTCCTTATTTCCCCCGATCAAATATCCCAGTATTTAGTCTCATGCCACCTATTCACTCAAGATCATATCATCCAATGCCATAGTAATTTCAACCAGTATCAGTATATCATTAAAATCAATAAGGTCAATGCACTACATGTATACATAGACGGCGTTAAAATCACCAATTTTCCCCAAATTTGTTTTAATCGCATATCTCAGTATATTTATCTTTCTTGCCTATTTCCTTAAGATTCATTTAATCCTCTCTATCAATGACAGTTAAACACCAATAAAATCACATATCCTGCCTTTTCAGTTTTCCCATCACCGAAAGATTCATATAATATGGTTTATATAAATGTTATACGTCAAACATCTCTAAATCACTAAGTATATAGTATTTCATTTAAACCTAGCTGTATCTATATAATGCTGAACACCTATCGCATTTACTTTATTCAATGTTAGTTTATTTATCTACAACTTTTTTTTAACCTTAAAATATCTGTTGGGCAGTGTTTCACTTAATGACACTTGCATTCTCAACCAATTAAGGCTGAAATAAACATCAAGCATGCAGAGACAGAGTATGTCCAGCCTAAGCCATTAATTTTAACAACATTGCTGAGTCCAGTCAACTGGACACAGTTTCTATAGACAATTTATTACCACCTGTTTGGTGGGAATGGGTTGGTATTTCCTCTCCCATGTGGAAAGTTGTGTATATATCGGCTCCGACCTGGTCACATCTTAATTCTGTATAGTAGTTTGAAGTTACAGGCAATTGAAATCGGTCTAAACCAAGATTAAACTGTAGAATTTTACAGCTTAATTACTAACATATGATGTACATTCTGTGAATTCCTATCACTATTGTCAGTTGAAAGATCACAAGATGTGTATTCTTGCTCACACAATCTAATCATATGAGGAATAATTTTCTCACAATAGTCCTGGCTACGATGAGCCAGTATGCAAATGAAATATGGATGATATTTAGTTTGATTATCTCATATACCCGAGAAAATACCTGTATCACCTAATTAGTCTGTATTGATCGAACAAGAACGTAATCACTAATGGCACTATCTTTATGTATATCAAAACCATTATACTATGTTGCTATAGTTCACATCTCTGTGCGATGTATATACACTGGAGCAGGAAATGTGGGTAGACAGTGATTATGTATCGTAGATACAAAACAAAACTCTAGCTCAAAATTCTTACATGATGATATGCTCAGTTCAATTCACAGATAACCCATTTTTCTAAACAAAATTCAATCACTACGTATACCTCAAAATATCTTGGCGTTGTCGAGGTTCAAGGCGGAATCCATTATATGTTCACATCACAGTGTATATCTAAAAGTATACAATATGTTTATCACTGACAGATGCCGCTGTTGAATTTACATATTTGTTTCAGCGTACACCAGTGATCAGTCTGTGGGCTTCTTACATCTTCTTTATTGTATATACAATAATACTTCTGTACACATCACTGTGAGTCTTCAGAAGTATATACAAGAAATGTGTACCACAGGTACACATGCAATGTACGCTGTTGGTATACAGCGAATCTGTACAACCTATACATCAATGTGTATTTCTGTAGAACTACACAATATGTGTACACGTTATATATAGGCTAGATGTGCTTTTCACCCCTCAGCCCATAGGGCTGTGGGGTCTTGTCGTTGCCATGTACGTACGTCCGTCCGTCCTAGCGTCCGTCCGTCCGTCCGTCCGTCCGTCAACATTTTCTTGTCCGCTAAATATCTTCAGATCTATGAAGTCGGGCCTGACCAAACTTTGGTGAGAGCTTCCTGAATGTTGACAGATGAAATGATTAGATTTTCAGATGGCTATGATGATGTCACGATTTTTAATTATTTTTTTTATTATTTATTGATGGCGTAGCTTTTGCACTGTTATCTATGTCCATCAACATGTTCTTGTCCGCTGAATATCTGCAGATCTATGAAGTCGGGTCTGACCAAACTTTGGTGAGAGCTTCCTGAATGTTGACAGATGAAATGATTAGATTTTCAGATGGCTATGATAATTTCATGATTTTTATTTTTTTTTTATTTTTTAATTTATTGATGGCTTAGCTTTTGCACTGTTATCTATGCCCATCGGGAACCCTTGGTTGCATGTTTCGTTGTGAATTTTGAAGGTTCCCTGATGCAAGAAAGCCTGGTCCATTCATGATTATTATTGAATGAAGGACAACATTTTTCTTAAATTTTGCTATTAAATCATTCTATTCTACATCATATGATTTATTCTAAAACTTTTGCATGAACCATACTTGTGTCCACGCATTTAACTGGTACAACATAATGCTTCAATTTTTGTCACCAAACATGTTACTGTACCTTGGAAATTATGTAAAACGAGTGATTAGGAGAGCCCATTTTTAGCCTGACTGTGTGCAATTTTGAATCAGTTTGCATACCTGGAGCTCCCCCCAAATAATGATAAGGGTTGGCCTGTGTCAATAAGTGTGTTTACTTGTTATCACACTTGTGCAATGCATAAATTGCTACTGATAAAGCTACACTTCCTTGCATGCTGTAATCCCAGCACATCACTCACGTGAAACCGAAGTCTGTCATATACGGTATCCAGGGATTTTTTGCAGGTTCCGATCCCAAACTCCCAGTTCCTTTTCGTAATTCATTATTGAGGGTCCAATTTTTTAAAGTGAATTTCGGCGCAAAGAGCCTGTGATCAATCACAAAACAAAGGTTTATTAACATGAAATTCAATACCCAGCTATGCAATCGGATCGATATTGAGGCTTTCAGAAGCTTTTTCTAGGAGTATTTCCTTCAGAAATCTTTTCAAATTGAACAAAAACAACACTTTCGTTTTTTGTTTCATTTGAGTTTTGGTGCCCATATGTTTTCCAAAACTAAACTGGCTCTAGATGCAGCCCTGATCCTACTTGACTAAAAAAAAACAGGCTGAGGGGTCCACGCACCTTTTAGGTGCTTGCCTGCAATTCATGTTGTTGCATTTACCGTGTCCCGGTGATACACAGTGTTTAGCGAGTATTGTCGATATGCCAAGTAAATAAAGTGCCCACTGTGTAGGCACGGCGGAAGCAATTCATGATTGGGGGGGCTACCATCACAGCACAATCAGGCGAGGGTCCAGGGGCCGCCTAGGCCCCGGAAGCTCCAGGGATCTTAGATGACCGGAGAGGCGTTCTAGCGTATTTCCAAGCAATAAAACAAGAAATCCTCACCGGTGTAAACTCTCTTTGTGTTGCCTGTTTTCCCAACATTTTTTAAATATTCATCGTCAAGAATCTCACAGACTCCATCAACCTGATCGAAATTGCCAATGAGTTTGTGAACAATGAAAACCGACAGCGTGTATTTGGGGCCAAGGCGTTTCGGTAACTTTTGACTGGGCGAGAATTTGGACATTCCCATGGCATGGACACGCAGGGTGTTTTCTACTCTAGTTCATTTTCTTTCTAATTTTGAGGAATGCAAGTCTGAACAATCAAATAACAGTATTTAATATTTGCTGATATCACGAAACGTCCAGGACACAGGAGTCATATGTTTTTAGCGGCATTTCGTCTTAGAAATTAGTGGCATACGTCACATGGTGTGAGGATTTAATCATTTATCTCTACCATCTTTTATATGGTATAACACTATTAACCTTTTGTGAACCTAACAATTACTAAACAATGCCGGTAAAAAAAAAATCTAGAGCTTTGGCTGGCCCACTAATGCTGGACAGTTGTACATTCACGTGCCATAATAAAGTTCACAAACTGGCTGACGTTGACAGCAGCATATTATTGTCACGCCGAGTTGCAAGCTATGTTAGGTTGAATCACTGAAACTTATAGCCCTCCAAAACCATGGGATGTGAACATATGCCATATTGACTCTCAATTAATTTATACATTGTGAATAAAAATTATCATTGAAAAATTTTAGTTGCTTCTGAATGGTAGGGGGTCTATATTTCAACGCAATTTTAATATTTTGGTACAAAATGTCTGACAAAATCATACAAATTTAAATTTCTTGAACTTCCTACATATATTCTATTATGTGGATGTCTTGGGACTGATCTGATCAAATTATGAAGATCAATCATTAAATAGCCATAGTACTGAGAACCGTTCATATTCTTAGACCCTGTCAATCATGAAAATGATCCACGAAATTACCATAATGGATTTGCCTCCGAGAGGTTTATAAAGCACAATTGGTTTCCGAGGGTCTGCATCTTCATATCAGTTTGAAGACAATTCTTTCAGCTTTCCAATACTATAAATTTTGTGTGGATCGGTTCACTAAAAGTCGTTATTTTGATAATAACTCGACCCGGATATTTTTTCCTCTGTCTCTTTCTCCGCATTTTTGACTGTCAAATTTGAGCCGTAAAACTCATACTTCTGTTTCGATGGAGATTTCTCTATTATCCGGTTCACCGAAAAATTCAAAATTTGATCTCTCTAGTTAACTTTCCCCTTTTTTATTCACCTATAATATTTTTAAAACAGTTGTAATCCTGCACTGCTTGTACCCACTGAGAAATCCTTGCCAAGATGACAACTGCTCGAAAGCAGACGACACATCGATGTTTACATTAAACAGTGCTTTCAAAATTACCCACACAGACCCCATACCTCACATTCCAGTACTTTTTCTTCTATGAAATTGGTCGTGAGTTAAGTTTTTGAGCCCCTAAAGATATACATGTGATATCTTTCTGGCACTGGCCGTCGGCCATTTTGTGAACTTTATTATGGCACGGGAGTGCAAATAGTTTTAGTTATGCGATAGATATGCGACGCAGACAATTCATTTTACTATTCATTTCGAAAATACGTATTCATTGAAGTATTTTTGCGTTGACATCATATGAATTTTAGAAAAGTTGGTCAAATTATTGGGGGGGCTTCAGCCCCCGTAGCCCCCCCGGCTCCGCCGTGCCTGCTAAGTTACATACAATCAATACTCGAATTCTAGACCTCTCCATGACCTTTCGATGACCTCTGTTCCCTGCTGCCTTTTTAAACTTTTCAATTCGTCGAGAAGAATTAATAATGCATTAATTTCTTCAAAAAGAAAAGACCTCGATCGTTGGTACGAATTTGCTATTAATAATCAACAATTTTAAAGATAATTTATGCAAATTTATGCAGATTTATGTAACTTGAGAGTTGCTCATACCGTGATCTTGGGTATACCTGGACTTGTGCAGATGTCATTTATGTGTGTAGCACGAAATTCAAATTTTAGTGTAAAATGCCTACTACAGATGACTGTAACATGACGCTGTTGCCTTCACATACAATCATCTTTGTCGATTCAGCCACGTGTAGTTGACGAATTCGTTATTAACTACCGTGATCATATGGGAGCATGTGTAGTGAAATGGGGGGGGGGGGAGGGGGCGGCTTGTACGGCATACTCTGTGCGCCCAGTGTCCATTGTACTACGATGGAGTGCCTGAAAACCAGAAACAACTTCGACCAAACAATAAGGGTCGACAAATTAGGCTTCGTTTCACTAACCGAATGAACGTAAGATACCATTTCCGCTCACAATCATGCCATGATGCGACGCAATTTGACAATCCCATCTTGGCTGCATATCTTTTGTTTATATTATTCACCCTTCTCTGGTAGAGAGAAAGGGTTACAAAAAAAGTGTCCGTCCCCGTCCATTGCGGAATGGGGGACCTACTTTTGTCCGTCTTTAGAAACATTTTTGGAGAAGGTGGGTATATATACCTTGAATGTACACATCCACATAATGGTACTATATAGTGCATTAAGTGTAAATTATATATCTTATAAAATAACATTATTGTTTATTCTCTAATAAGGCATATGAACTATAGAACCAGATATGTTTTAATTTGTTTGGATTCGTCCTGAACCTGTTTCGTGGTCCAGCCACACTGTAAGCGTGAAAAGAATGCGGGATTGTGTAACGTATGCTGTTATTTTGTGAATCCCCATGAGTTGTTCCCCTTGCTGTGGTTGTAGTCCTGGTCAGGATGGTCAGGATCGATTGTTGCCTACCATCGTTTCACTGATCAATTTCTGTAGCTGCTCCATGACAATGAATACCATTCTTTCTATGATTATGTATGGCTGTTTCTTTGCTAAGGTGCTACCATCTAATGGTAATGCAAGTAACTAATAAAATTACTAAAATTATAAGACTAATGTTGAAAAAATATTGAAGTTTATGAAAACAAGTTTGTTTTTAATATCCTAATTATGCTACCTAGCTCACCAAAATCAGCCAATTGGACCGCATGTATCAACCATTCATGTAGATTCTGTATAATAAACCTATTTATTCTTGATGCTGACTTTCTACTAATCGAGTTTGTTTCTTTTTCAAAATGTGCGACAACTTAAACAAGTGTTTTTGAATTTCTAGACGATTCTTGCATCCGTAAAAGCGGTGACAATCCGGTGACACTACTGACATCGTGTAACACGTGCCACTGATTAATTTGTCAATGGACGCAAAAATGCAGTTGCAAGTGAAGAATATTTAGGGGCAAAACACGTATATGAAAAGCCTTCTGCTAAAACTGCTTCTTCTTCAAATATTTGTCCAACTGAAATATAACACCAGTGACAACACGGTAACACCAGTGACCTCGAGTAACACCACAGACCTCATGTAACACCAGTGACCAATTTGTTCATAGAGGCAAAAATGCAGCCATAAGTGAAAGCTATTTAGGGCCAAAACACGGAAGAGAGAGAGAGAGAGCGAGAATCTGCAAGACAGGTAAATTCAAATTGCACTGAGACTTGGAGCAAAATCATCATTATTGTCAAGGAATTAATCGTTGCTCCCTCGTATATTGTCGTGACGGTCCAAAAACAATGCTTTTTAGACATTCTTTCATTCTACCCACATAAGTCCCCTCCCCGCTCCCCTCCAGCAGTCCCATCATGATATACTATATAGCAAACAACTGTTTGGGCTATTTTGCAGCAGTTTTGGCATCGATGTGATCAGACAATTTGTGCACATGGACAAACAGCTCATAATACTGATAGTGATATATTAGGGCTTAACTTCCATTTGTGTTAATTGAGTTATTACAGTAATGTGTAGTCACAGCTTTCATCTAAATTTGAAATTTCTGAAATAACCTTTATAAAACATTCATCCACACTCATACTATACTTCCCAAAGACTACTTATAATTACCACCAATTAGAAAAACAAAGAGTGTGGCCTGTGTATTAACAATAATAATTTGCGATTAATTCCATCAATATAATATTTTACATACAAGGCTAGATGGTCTATGAATTCCAGTGTGTTTCATTCTTTGGATAGTGAAGAATTAAAATAATGCATTAATTTCTTCAAAAAGAAAAGACCTAGATCGTTGGTACGAATTTGCTATTAATAATCAACAATTTTAAAGATAATTTATGCAAATTTATGCAGATTTATGTAAATTGAGAGTTGCTCATTGAAGGATAGTAATAAAGTTAATTCTACACTAATGCTGGGACATGATGAATGTAATACCTATTTTATATATAGCATGTACCTCAAGTGAAAAAGGTGCAAATAATATGCAAATGAGCTCAGAAATATACAACTAAATGCAATTTTCAAACTAAATATTGGAAGCCTGACTGAATATGTGTGGAATTTTTTTTGAAAATTGACGAAATATTCAGCGACATACAGTGCCATTATTTTTCTTCTTCTTCTTTATTATTATTCTTTTACAGAATCTGGCTTCAGCTGAACCATCATTTATCATCTTCGCGTGCCAGTGTATGAATCGATAGGCTATAGGATCGATAACCTCTGCGAGGATCTTGGGTTTACCTGGACTTGTGCAGATGTCATTTATGTGTGTAGCACGAAATTCAAATTTTAGTGTAAAATGGTACAGATGACTGTAACATGACACTAAGCCAAATTCCCTCCCTCCTTCCCTGTAACATGACACTGTTGCCTTCACATATAATCATCTTCGTCGATTCAGCCACGTGTAGCTGACGAATTCGTTATTAACTACCGTGATATGGGAGCATGTGTAGGGCGATGTGGAGGGGGGGAGGGAGAGGGGGGACGGCTTGTACGGCATACTCTGTGCGCCCAGTGTCCATTGTACTACGATGGAGTGCCCGAAAACCAGGTACAACTTCGATCAAACAATAAGGGTCCACAAATTAGACTTCGTTTCACCAACCGCATGATCGTAAGATACCAATTCCGCTCACAATCATGCCATGATGCGACGCAATTCGCAATCCCATTTTGGCTGCATATTTTTTGTTTATATTATTCACCCTTCTCTGGTAGAGAGAAAGGGTTACAAAAAAAGTTGTCCGTCCCCGTCCATTGCGGAATGGGGGACCTATCTTTGTCCGTCTTTAGAAACAATTTGGAGAAGGTGGGTATATATATCTCGAATGTACACATCGACATAACGGTACTATATAGTGCATTAAATGTACTATCTAAAAAAAGTTAGGTGAAATTTCACTCAAGTAAGAGTGGAAGTTCATCCCACTCGAAACTTGAGTGATTTTTTCACTCAACTTGAGTTAAATTTACTCAACTTGAGTGACATTCACTCAAGCATAAGAGTGGAAATTCATCCCAGTGAACTTGAGTGGTTTTAACTCAAGTTGAGTGAAAAGTAACTCAAGTTTGAGTGAACAGGTACATTTCACTCAAAGTTGAGTGAAACAGTTCACTCAAGTTTTTTTAGAGGGTAAATTAGTGCGTGTTCGGAAACAAAACAACATAATCAAGAGCGACGCGAACTGTACTTCACGCCGTTGTTGTTTGTTTGCTTTTTAACTGTTCGGTTAAATCAATAAATCTCAGTAAACTCAGATATAATATCCCCGATAGACCATCTTGATTTACCTCAAGTCCAGAAAATTGGTCAATGGGAGACAACTCTGGGCAGACCAATTCATTTTTGCGGAAATGCTTTTTAGATTCTAGATATATTGCTTTTATTTCGAAAATGTAAGAAAAAAACAAACAAACAAATGATAGTCGATTGCAAACTTCTAATATCTGAACAATATTAAGTGGATTTGATAAAGCTAATATAAGTAATTTTAGGAACCTCAATATGTAACTTATATCATTGTCAAACCTGTAACAAGTTAACAATGAATGAGATTATATGGGTAGTGTCCCCAATTAGCAATTCACCGACACCGACGACGATTATCCGGCCCCCGTGCCCCATAATCTCGCCTTTTTAAAATCATTTTTGCAACCTCTCTTTTTATCGGAGATGGGTAAAATAAAAGGAAAAAATCATAGACACTATAAACTTAATTCGAGTTCAAGACATTCCGAATCATACTTGGACGGAAGTCAATCAACCTCGTGGGGTACCGACCAGTAGTATACAAAACACAAATTGATAGAAATGCTCCCCACTGCGCATGCGTGTGACGTCACAGCACAAAAAATGGGGCGGTTTTGTGGCGGAAGTGGGTCGGTGTGCGCGGTAGTGCGCATGTGTGATGTGTGGGAGGTGGGTACAAATGTGGGAGGTGGGTACAACCCACCTCCCACAAATGTGGGAGGTGGGTACAAATGTGGGAGGTGGGTACAACCCACCTCCCACAAATGTGGGAGATGATGTGTGGGAGGTGGGTACAAGATGGCCGCCATGTGGGAGGTGGGTACAAGATGGCCGCCAAGATGTGGGAGGTGGGTACAAGATGGCCGCCAAGATGTGGGAGGTGGGTACAAGATGGCCGCCATGTGGGAGGTGGGTACAAGATGGCCGCATGTGGGAGGTGGGTACAAATGTGGGAGGTGGGTACAACCCACCTCCCACAAATGTGGGAGGTGGGTACAAGATGGCCGCCAAGATGTGGGAGGTGGGTACAAGATGGCCGCCAAGATGTGGGAGGTGGGTACAAGATGGCCGCCAAGATGTGGGAGGTGGGTACAAGATGGCCGCCAAGATGTGGGAGGTGGGTACAAGATGGCCGCCAAGATGTGGGAGGTGGGTACAAGATGGCCGCCAAGATGTGGGAGGTGGGTACAAGATGGCCGCCAAGATGTGGGAGGTGGGTACAAGATGGCCGCCAAGATGTGGGAGGTGGGTACAAGATGGCCGCCAAGATGTGGGAGGTGGGTACAAGATGGCCGCCAAGATGTGGGAGGTGGGTACAAGATGGCCGCGAGTAGTAAAATGTATAAAAGGAGTTGATTTTTAGGGAAAGGGGTGTATTCAATCTGACTTACCTGACCTGACTTGATCAGCCAGCCAGCCCGCCAACCAGCCCTCCTGCCTGCCTAGCCGCTTGTATGAGACGAAAAGCATGAGACGTGGAGAAGATTTTCCCTTGGATCCAGCCGCACTTCCGGTTGAAGTCTTGCCTGAAGATGAGCGTGTCAGGGCCATTTATCAACGTCACTGGGCTACCATACGCCATTGTTTCCACCGTGACCATTATAGTTCCAATACGTGTATTTTCATACCTTTAGGCCGTCGCGCATGCGCAGAATCACCCTAATTCAATCTTCTACCCAGTGCATCAGATAGCCCTTCTCCTTACCTTCAATTTGATACCTCACTCGACCCCATTGGCTCATTTTTAAAACAATTTTTTTGCTATAGGGTGATAATTTACACCCTTCACTGCCGCGCATGCGCAGAATCACCCTAATTCAATCTCATACCCAGTGCATCAGATAGCCCTTCTCCTTACCTTCAATTTGATACCTCACTCGACCCCATTGGCTCATTTTTAAAACAATTTTTTTGCTATAGGGTGATAATTTACACCCTTCACTGCCGCGCATGCGCAGAATGCCGATATTTCAATCCCATACCCAGTGCATCAGATAGCCCTTCTCCTCACCTTCAATTTGATACCTCACTCGACCCCATTGGCCCATTTTAAAAATAATTTTTTTTTGCTATAGGGTGATAATTACACCCTTTTTTTTCGCTAATTTCACTAATTTCAATTTTTAATTGTTAAAAAAACATAGAAAATGAAAAAGATTTTTTTTGGCTTCATGAATCTTTTTTCTCTTTTTTATTAAGTTTTAAAAAAAAAAAAAAATTTTGGCTTCCATTTCCCTTTCCCTCCCCCCCTCCCCCCTCCCCCCCTTTTTCCGTTTTTCAATATTTAATTGTTAAAAAATTGAAAAAATTGAAAATTTTTTTCTTGGGGCATAACAATGATGGGGTCTGATGTTAATTTTTGTGCAAAGTTAGAAGTTCCTCTTGCGGGGAAGATGGTTGGCCCTGAAAAGGGCCGTTAGTGTTACTCCACCACCACACTTAGGCACGGTAGATTTTCTTTATTCCTGCTACATGTTTCCGACAAATTGGACATTTTATTTTGAGATGGTTCTCGCCGGCCTCAGTGCAATGGCACATGTCTCCTACACACGTCAGTGTCACCCAACAATCGGCACATAGACATAAATGACCGCATGGTAAAACAGCAAACTGGCTTTGGTCATCTGTACATATGCTACAGCGTGATATTTTGTGCTCTTTATCCAGTTGTTCGTGTTGTCTGTCAAGCTCCTCGCCCATTTTTAATCGCGTCTTCTTTCAGTCCATTAATCAAGTTGTTCAGGCGGGTTACCTGGGCTTCACACCCACAGCATTGTTGTGGTGGAGTTTCGGCGGTAGTTGAAATCATTGGAATTTCACCAGGCGTTGTCGTGGGCCCACGTCTACTATTTAACCATGGCAGTTCATCTTGTAGTTCCTCATCAGTTGAGTCATTATCAGGTTCTTGTAGGGTTTCCATCGTGCCTATTTCTGCGTCATATTCATCCCTTAGTCTTTCCAATTGGGCATTTTCTTCCACAGTTCGCCGCAGTTCTTCTAATTCTTCGGTACTGCGTGTTAAGATGGTTCTTTCGTTTTCCAATTCCCTTTGAAAACTGGTGGTTACCCTCATTCCATCATTTTCCAGAACGCTAACCAGCTCTGGGTATTGCGTAGCGGCATTTCTCGGGTCCCTAACGGGATGCTGTGTAAACAGCTCACGTCTTGTTGAATTCATGATTGTATGGGTGAATAACTGTTACAATATACACGTATTTATACTTTTAGTGGTCTGTGGGAGGTGGGACAAGATGTCCGCGAGTGTCATGATGTGGGAGGTGGGACAAGATGGCCGCGAGTGTCAGAGAGTGCAAGCTGTGGGAGGTGGGACAAGATGGCCACCAAGTGTCAGTGAGTACAAGATATGCATGGCCGCCAAGTGTGCTTTGTTATCATTGTTCAAGCATAAAAATTTCTTATTTTTTTTCATAAATCCGTTACAATTTTCTCGGAATTATGATAACACTAATCCATAGTGTACACGTATTTTTTTTAGCCAGGAAAATTAAATTATTTTCCAATGTACCTGGGTTTTACACTACCGTACACTAACTTTATGATTTTTAAAATGCCTAAAATTAATAAAAATAATCCTCTATTCTAGTGTTAGGTTGTTAAATTTTAAATATAACACTAATGAATGACCTGAGTTTAACTTGTAATAAAATTTACAGGTGTCCTGACATTGATTGTAAAATGAAAAGCTGTTTATAATTGTTAAACAAACACACATATATTTTTTCTTCAGCAGCGTAGCACACGATACAACCAGTGTGTTTTCGCTGCGCATGCGCGCGTGTCTTACACTATAAATACCACATTTTTTTAATTATTCACAATTAATCTCTGAGTGCTCAGTCATGGATTTATCCTTGGCGCAACTCATGGATATTGACAACACATCAGATTTGTTCACAAATCATGATAATCAAGTACAACGCCTCGACAGTATCATGAATTTGGTACACGATGAATCCCGATTAGATGATAGAATCACCCCCTTAGTCGCACCTGAACCCCAGAACTACCCTGCACCAACTCATTGTGAACATCCTCCAGTCTGAAATAATGCCAACAGAAAACTCAGAGTCAATTTAAATATTTATTTGTATTGAGCAAATTACAAGAATTTCGAAGAGAAAAGAGCCGAAATAATGTCTGTCTGTCCTGGAAATCAGCTGATCAGCAATAAATCGACATCTCCGTGACCTTCAAGGAGATTTTGACATTAGGTTTTACCCGCTTTTATCACAAATCATTATAAAGAAATTGTCACACCCGGTGAACTCCTGAAACCCACATCCTACCTGAGAGTTTGGTAAGATATTCCATTCATTCGTTACCGTTTCCCGTGGAGTAGAATTTCATCCATCAGCTTTCACTGTTGTCGTGCCAAACACAAAAATTGACAAATTATACGGACTGCCACGATAAGCGTTCCGTACTGCACATGTCCGATAAAATCCCTCCAGTCGTTACACAATGTTGATTCCACAAAACCTGTTCGGTGGCCTACATTATCGTTCAATCGCTGATCATAAAGGCTGCGTTCATTCTCACCAGAACTGTAGGCCTATACACTTCGAAATCTGTGAAAGAATATCAATTTTCACGTTTCCTGTCGGATATCACACAAATTGATGCGTCCGCTGGAACACAGCACACTCCCTCGATTTCAGTCTACGTGTGACATGCAGGCGATGCATGATGCAGATCACATTATTCATCTCAGCGGATACCGAAATGGAACAAAGTTCCGTTATACACTGCAACAGAGAATGTTCTCCCGCTCAGAAAACACAAAATGGCTACTGAACACCAAAATTTCCCCGGATAATAAAGTCGTTCAAACCACAGCGCCATCTATTCGCTTTGGTGCAAGGGAGACAACTCGGACTAGACCAATTCGAAGATCATGTCCGCTATATTTAGCCTGAATGGGTATAGGGGTGATCGGGTTTTTTTTTTATGGCTTTTACTATGAGCTATGAGGTTGATCATGTAGAATACGATGGAAAAAAATTTGAAAGTACCGCGTAGGCTTGTATATAGATCCATATAGACCCATATACACTCATATACTGGGATATTGGTATGTATCAATCCATACGGGTTGGACATGTTGGAGCACTAGTGGCCCGATGGGGTAGAGTGAGGTCTTATTTTAAAGCTCTCGAGGAAATAAATAAATAAGTAAATAAATAAATAAATAATAAAAAAATCAAAAAAATCGGCGAGTAGTAGACGAAGGGAAAATTGGAAAGTATTGACCATGTCCCAGAATACTTCATAGGCATATCACGGCCTTAAGGCCTATGTAAGATGTAATCTACATCACAGTTTAGTAGTATAAAAAGCGCAATTCACCTTATCCCTTCCAAAGAAATAAAATCGGCTCTATTTTACAGGAGTATATACGCAGGTGACGTGGGTTGTAACGTCACTTCCGGGTTTTCACTAAACACTACCTCCAAACATACAAGAGTTGCAATGTTCAACCGCCGGGGTGTTTTCCCGCCCCAGCGCCCCGGCCGCAGCGCGCGCGCGCGTTCTCCGGAAGTGCGCGTCATTCCCGGTAGTGTGCGCGCGCGCGCGCGGACGCGGGTGAAAAGGTCAAAGGGTGACCTCCAGGTCAGACGGTCCAATGTCCAATGAGACAATGTTGCGGTATCGCTATAGTCAGAGCTTGAGCACAAAAAAGGGGGATTCTAGATGAACCTGGGAAAGATGGGCAGTTCCATGTGGACCAATCAGCGGTCGAGAAAAAGAGCCAATCAGCGGTCGAGAAAAAGAACCAATCAGCGATCGAACAATCAGCCAATCGAATTGGGGTATTCACGGTGTGCTTTCGCTGACGTCCGCGCCTACATCTGGGTTCTTGTACACCCGGGTAATGTTTTTCTGGACATGGATGGGTTACCTTTGGCTCCATTCTAGGCCACTGATTGGCTAATAGAACTTATAGTCATAATCTATACGTGTTGGACGAGTCTCTTCACTCACCGTATACACGTACCTCAATGAAATGCCCGCTCCAAACCTAGACCAAAAAACACGTACTTGGTCTGTAGGCTGATTTCATTGGCTCTCTATTTTTTACTATAGTGCTCTTGCATTCTAACCTTGATGGGTTACCTAGCACTGATAGTCATAATCGATACGTGTTGGACGAGTCTCTTCACTCACCGTATACACGTACCTCAATGAAATGCCCGCTCCAAACCTAGACCAAAAACACGTACTTGGTCTGTGGGCTGATTTCATTGGCTCTCTATTTTTACTATAGTGCTCTTGCATTCTAAACTTGATGGGTTACATTTTGGTCCCATCCTACACCACTGATTTCAGTTTGACTGAATCTCCGCATTGGGCATTAATGCATCAGGAATAAAACACACAAGACAGGGTTTTTTGGTGAGATCTCATTTTTTTATTCATTGAACAACAACAACGTGAGAACAACCACGTGAAAACTCAAGCCCAGAACAAGGGGCTTGTCATTAACTGAAGCCCAGAACAAGGGGCTTGTCATTAACTGAAGCCCAGAACAAGGGGCTTGTCATTAACTGAAGCCCAGAACAAGGGGCTTGTCATTAACTGAAGCCCAGAACAAGGGGCTTGTCATTAACTGAAGCCCAGAACAGCGGGCGTATGTACATTGAAATAATTCAAGCCCAGAACGGGGCTTGTACATTGAAATGATGGGCGGCCCAGTCATAGACGAGTACATCGCGGTCCTCGGCCTGGGGGTACTCGTCAAACATCTGTACGATGGTAGATAAGGGTCTTCCCCGGCATCGATGGTACAGGTAAAACAAGCAATATTGTCCGCACACGCCACTGGTCAGGCTTTGCAACGTTTGACTGTTCCAACACCACGTCTCTGTGCCTTGATCCATGAAGTCTGTTAAATCGGGATGGAGGGTGGCAGGCCGTACGGGTCAAAGTATTCGCCCTGCTCTTCTGTCAAGTACACGGCCACCCAGTGTTCACCGGGTCGATCCATCGGGTCCGTGTTGAGAACGTAAGCAGCCGGATACATACGGTCTAATGGAAACACATCTCGGGCGAACACCCCTTGAAAGACCCTACGTGTCTCTGGGTCATTCTCCAGCACGGTGGTTATCTGGTCTGTATCCATGTTAGGTGGAGAAGTCACACAGGACGTTGCGCGCCTTGTCCACTTGAATGATGTTGTCAAACTCGGCGTAGCAGATCACATTGACGGTGGTCGGCAGGGCATGTGCAAAGTGGATTTCCAACCGTAAGTTGCCTTGCTTGGCCAGAGCCAGCTGATGGTCGTTCTCTAAGGTGGGGGTCAGATCGAAACAGAACAACGTGTATCCGTTCGCGTAGTCCTCCCGACTGATCATATTCCCTTCGTCCTGGTTGATTTGACCGGTGGCTGTAAACAGGCTCTGATAGGCTCGAATGAAATTCCTCCGCCCAAAGTTCGGGGTTAAGGCCGTGGCTGGCACCTGTTGTCCATCCACATGCAGGGCCACAAAATTGATGCCGAAATGTTTAAAGTCAAACGGATTCTCTGGGTAGGCTCCGCTGAAACTGGTATTTTCTACACAGGCCAGGATCAATCGCTTGGGTAGTTCCCCCAGGAACAGGTTTTCTTTGTTGGCGCCCATATTTCCAGCAGGCACAGAGAACACTTTGGTTTGCACACGTCGGATAGGGTACTGGGCTGGTTTTGTTTCCAAGGCTTTCATGTGTCCCAATTGAACGGCTGGATTCGGTTTCACTTTTCGGACATACAGGACTGCGTCTTGGATGACAATCTTATAGTCCGCTACATGCCCCTCTACGTTAGTGGCCATCAAGGCGAAGGTGGGAGGCGCCCGTATCAGTCGGATTTTGATGGGGATCTTGTTCAAGAGGTACCGGTCTTGCATGAACATGTCTGCATGCAGTCGACCCATCATATCCACCGAGGCACTGTTCGCAGTGAAAGCCTTCCGTATCCCCCATTGTCCGCCGTGTCCATGTGCTCGGCCGTGTCCCTGTAGAATAAAGCGGTTGTCAGCTGAGATTTTTAGCCTCTCGGCCATACGACAACAGTGTCTCGATGTAGGCTCGATAGGGGTACGTGTTGGTGGAGTCACTGATGAGTTTGTCGCTGAGAAAAATATCCACCTGCTGAAACATCGAGTGCAGCCAGAGATTCGTCGGGCCCACCGTTGCTTGGTCAGCGAGTCTCGTGCCAGCTCCATTGACCACCTTGGCTTTCACATACAAGTAGGTATGGGCTAAATCCACATAGGCCGTATCCGCATTACTGATGGTGAACTCGATGGGCCCGGTTTCGTTGATGCTGGAGAGCGGGAGATGCTCCACCCATAATCCTTGTTCGACACTGGTTTGTGTGGGCGGCACGGTCCACAAATCAAATTCACTGTTGGTGGAGGGGCAGGACTCGGCGTGGATTAAGGCCATGTTTTAAGAAAAGATATCCCGGGTCTTCTTGGATGTGCGTCGTCGCTGGGTCGGTCGTCGACTGGTGCGTGATCTCGGTGGGGCAGCTCTTTTATTCCCTACGGTGCGTTGTGCTTTGGCCACCAAGACGCCTCCCACTTCTTTGGCCCGTCGTTTCAAGGCTTGTCGGGGTGCCGTACCCCCCAAGACATCACCGGCCACTTGCAGTCCACTGCGTACCGCTTGTTTGCCGATTGCTTTCACACCCCGCGTCACCAAGGGCAGGAACGTTTTCACAATGCTGCCGAGTATGTTCCCCAGTCCATGTCCTCGTTGCATGCGTGCACCGCTAAAGACCGGAAAGCCACCCCCGGCCTGTTGGGCATAATAGTCGGTATAGCTGCGTGCATCGCACTCGTAAGGTACTTTCATTATGCAAAGTGGGGAGCACGTGCTTGTCGAAAATGAAGTGTCAGCACCACTTTTCCTCGTTCGAATGCCACCGCTCGTCCCGTGTCATCTCTTATATCCACCGTGATCGTGTTGATGTCGGTATGTCGTACGGGCAAGTACATGATATGGGTGAAACTGTGGGTGACTTGATCGCCATACGTCTTTTTAATGGGGACCACCCGTAACAGAGGTGTGTTGATATCGCCCACGATGTGGTTGTCCACCACGTCCGAGTAGACGTAGAGTCCGTACATACCCGACTTCATATCCATCGGCATCTCGCCATGGTGTTGGTTGGGACCAGCGAACGTCTGTAGATCGAAACCCAGCATTTGCTGTAGTGTAGGACTGAGTTTCACATTCACGGTATCGGTGACGGTAAGCTGTGCCTTGTCGTTGTGTACGTTGACATCGAAGAACACGTTTTTCTTGAAGCGCAAGGCTATCAGGCGTGTTGCACTATCCGTCACCCCCCGTAGCGCCTTATCATGCATCAGTCTTGACAGCCCACCCATGAACTCTTTGGGGGTATCGTATTGGCCTTCGGGCAGGGTGAGCCGGGTGTTTTTGCCTTCGTAGGTCACCTCGTACCACACTTCATTGGCTCGCACGTTGTACCACGAGTAAGGGTATTGAATCTCCACGAGGGCACATTCCCAGCGGCCAGGTAAATGTAACGGTTGCGGTAACTGGGTGACGTACTTGGCCACGGTGTTGTCAGGAAACACATCCAGCGAACTGTTACTGGGTAGGGTCAGGTAAGACATGGCGACTGAGCTGTCCTGCTGCTGCTGTTGGTTTTAATAGGTCTTCCAGGCCTTGGGCGGTTGTGTGCGGCGTCGTGTTCGTCGCGGTGACTTGCTACGTGTCACGGCTCTGGAGATGTGGGGTGTCTTGATCAAGGGTGCTTTTTTATAGGCGCGAAAAGAAAGTGCCCGTTGTGGTGGTGTTTTGGGGGGTGACTCCGGTTCCCATTCGACTTCCCAAGAAGGTAGTGGGCCACTCGGTGATTGCTGGGTTTGCTGCATAAAGGCCCAGCGGTGGGGGTTCCCCACCAATTCCTGTGGTACATGCATGTCTTTCAAGACCTCCCATCCTCGAGGATCGGTGTGCGATCTGCGTTGACGCATCAGATCATTCACTAAATCCGTCATGTGGGTGCCGGGGACCACCTGATTCTGTACCAGGAGTTCGCCTTTATCATTCCAAGTCATGTTAGGATTATGTTTCATCCGTTGTAATACCAGGCCAGCTTGTTTCTTGAACGAGGCAGGTACACTCTTCAGCACTTCGTCTTCCACCCACTGTGGGGCTGTGGGGGCTACCTCGCCCGGCTGTTGGAGCGGTGCTGAGGTCAGCGGTCTGTCACGTGGTGGTGGTGGTGGTGGTGGTGGTGGTGGTGCTGTTGCTGGGGTAGACAGGGTTTTATATTGGTCCATGAACGTCATGTACCGTTGAAGCGTCTCATTGTACCGTTGTACTTTCTCACTGTCGCTTAACCCCGGTCTCTGTAAGATCTGTTGCATTTCTCCATCGAGGCTGTTTATGGTCTTTACCGTAGGTGGGACAGGGTAGGGTGATTGGAGGTTTTGCAGGAACCGTGGTTCGACGAGGACCATTTTTTTCGTGTGGTTCATTGTCGGCCGAAGAGTCCACCCAATACTGGACCCAACACGGAAGCGGCCAACGGTGCTAAGATAGCCCCGAGGAAGCCGCCTTTCTGTAACACCTTTTTCTTTTGTGTTTG
>JAVTVY010031515.1:0-12112 GCA_036873755.1 Hanleya hanleyi | reverse complement strand
AGAGCCCAAGGCGCTTCAATATACGCCCGTATATCTGGAATTACATTGGTCCAAATTTCAAGGTTGTTTAATAGCCTTGATTGCAATTGATAACTAGCAGTCCAGAGAAAGGTCTACAATTTTGTGCCTGAGAATGTAACATATATCACATCTTCTATTGAATGATAAACTAAAATGAGCTCAACTCTTGTTAACTAGTTGACCTTGAAGCAAGAGCCGAGAGCTCACATATCCCACACTGAAATCGACAATAGTCAATCACAAGAAAATAGTAGTTTCCTTTCAGTCGAGATAATTTTTCATGAAAGAAGAAGAAAGTGATGAAGTAAACCTTTGTTCTTCGAGTTAATAAACAGGTATGAAACTCATAAATTAGTAAATTTATGGTTTTTATTTCACAACAGTTTAACTAAATGCAGCTGTTTCAAACATGGGAGAAAACTCCACAGGATAACTGCCATATACATGTAGGGGAGAGAACTCTGAATATTCCAACCTAACACATATAGTCAGCTAAAACTGATTCAGTTTTGGGAAGACTGTGACCTTGCCCTTTGACAAATTGATCTCAAAATGTATGGCTCCTCTTTGCCATGTGAGTAAGGTATACTCAAAATTTGGTAACAATTCATACCTTGAAACTAGACATATTGCATGGACAACAAATGTTATTGGATGAATAGACAGATCCCAACATCGCATTACACGACCTCGTCTTTGACAGGCATATGAAAATGTGACTTTTACTGATTTCTTGATTTTGGGGTCACAGTGACCTTGACCTTGGACCCACATTTTGATATGCAACACATCATGTCCCTCTAATGTATAAACTGGCAGAAAAAAGTTACTTTGAATGATTTCCTGATTTTGGGGTCACAGTGACCTTGACCTTTGACCTTGACCTAAATTTTGGTACACGACACATCGTCTTCCGTCAATGTATCAGTAGACACCAAAAAACATGATTTTTATGAATTTCATGATTTTGGGGGTCACAGTAACCGGATGCTCGGCCTTGACCTACATTTTGGTACATGACACATCATGTCCCCCTATGTATTTACTGGCACAAAAAAATAATTTTTAAAGATTTCTTGATTCCGCAGTCCTAGTGACCTTGACTATTGACCTTGACCTAAATTTTGGTACATGACAAACCGTCTCCCCGTAATTTCTCAATGGACACAAAAATCATGATTTCACGATTTTGGGGTCAGTGACCTTGACCTTTGACCGTGACCTAATTTTTGGTGTGCGACACTTCATTTCCCCTATTGAATCCACTCACAAAAAAATAGTAATCTTTTGATGATTTCCTGATTTTTAGGTTACAGTGACCTTTGACCTTGATTCTGGGGTCACAGTGACCTTGACTATTGACCTGGATCTAAATTTTGGTACATGACCAAACGACTCCCCGTAATTTCTCAACGGACTAAAAAAATCACGATTTTATGATTTTTAACAATTTCACGATTTTGGGGTCACAGTGACCTTGACCTTTGACCTTGACCTACATTTTAATTTGTGACACATCGTGTCCCCCTAATGTATCTACTGATATAAAAAAATGTTATTTTTAATAATTTCCTGATTTTGGGGACACAGTGACCTTTGACCTTGACCTATATTTTGGTGTGCGACACTTCATTTCCCTCTATTGAATCCACTCACAAAAAATTAGAAATTTTTAATGATTTCCTGATTTTTCGATCACACTGACCTTTGACCTCTGACCTCGACCTACATTTGGTATGCAACATATCGTTCCCCCCTAGGGCATCCACTCACCAAAAATTAGAACTGTAGATAGAAAACTGTCAACGATCAATGATTTCCTGATTTTAGGCAACAGTGACCTTTGACCTCCGACCACGACCTGAATTTTGGTACGCGACACATCGTCTCCACCTAGGGTATCCACTCACAAAAAAATTGCAACTGTGGATAGAAAACGTTCACAGATATAAACCGGACACGAACACTTCAGTGATTTCCTGTTTTTTAGGCCAGTGACCTTTGACCTCTGACCTTGACCTTCATTTTGGTACGCGACACATCGTCTCCCCATAGGGTATCCACTCACCAAAAATTAGAACTGTCGATAGAAAACTGTCCCAGATATAGACCGGACACGACGGACGGAAACCGCCATCACATAATACGTCCGCCTTTTGGCGGGCGTATAAAAATATTTAATGGCTTCAGAGATACGGGCGGCGGATCCGGCGCAGCCGTTTCTCATGAAAACATAAGAGCATTCACTTTGTGGAAATGATCTAATGAGTACAAGTACAGACCACTTAGGCAATCCGTCTTCCCCACATTACTCCTTAGACAAAACAATTGCCCCGGGACATCTGACATGTGCATTGACGCGGGATCCCCGGCTTCACTTTGTGGCTTGTATTTTGCGCAGCTTAATCTGGGTGACATCGTGGAAAATAGTTTTAATCAGTGATCAGGGCTTTATATTACATGTACATGTTGTTCACACCGTTTAAGGGTGTGCCCAAATTAAATATGCCCAAATTATATGAAGTTTGGGTAGAGAAAGAATTCTAAAAATGTACAAAATATGTAGTTTGTTGGCAAGTATTCAACAGGAAATTAATAACTGGTTACTTTTTTTACTTTTTCAGCAATTTGCATCCTTTTATTAATCCATCTTACATGTATTTTCAATTTGGGCACATTAGCGTAATCTAATAGAGGGTGTGCCCAAATTAGCGTAATATAAAGCCCTGGTGATATTACTGGACTATTTTCAACTTGAACTTGCCAAAATTATCATCAATGCAAACTTATTGGCTCTTTCTTCAAATAGCAGGACAATTCGATGCATATTTGCACTGGTTATCAATAGTTAAAAGTCGGCCCAATGCTGTAAGTATAGGCTGACGCTCTAGGGAGATTATGAATCACAAAATAACACCATGAGTTCCGTGTCAATGCACCTGTTGATGAGCCCGAGTGATTCTTTTGTCTAAGAATTAAAGTGGAAAAGGGGAATTGCTTCTTTCATTATAGTACTATTTAGTCCAGTAACATGGCATTTTATGTCCTTTATGCCATGGACAGGCTATACAGCTGCACACTTTGCAAACGGGATGACTCTTAACAGCGCTTACCACAACATTCCACTGTCTTTAAATGGACTTAAGCCCAGCACAAATGAGAGCTAGCCCTTGAGCCTATGACCTCAAGTGCCTGTTGGCTCAGGGCATAGCTCTCGTGTGCGGGTCGTTTTTTGGTGAGTTTTTCGCCTTACGAGGCCGGGAGCAAAATATCTACATGTATCTTGTTTGATAATTTTTGCTTCACAAGACAAAATCCTCATTGTGCGCAGTGAACATAAGCGAACAGCTCAGCCGTTTTATTTGACCAGCCAATGAAATTCATCTTGCGTGATTTATACGTACAACTGTTCAAAATTGTCATTTTTACGCGGGCCCGGTCACATGAAAGATCACATAATCTTGAAAAAGGTGTTCCGCAGGAAATGGAATTCGATGAACCTTTCGCTCACTATGTGCGCTGAAACCACAAGAGAGCCCTGAGACAAGCATTTGAGGTCGTTGGCTCAGGGAATAGCTCTCATGTGCGCCAGGCTTTATGCCCTGGACAAGCCATAAACCTGCACACGTCGCGAATGGTTCTACTCTTACCAGCGCATATCACAACATTCTGCTGTCTTTAAATGGACTAAACTTCATCCTTATTCACCAGTGTCAATCCTAAAAGCATTTGTATTTAAAGCCCTCATCATAATCTATAATGAGAATTCTGCCTTTACATGGTTTGGCTAGTTAAGAGATTATGAAATAGTCGCAAATCATTTTGACTCGGTCGCAATTTTGATTAAGGCATTACAGATGTTTCAGGAATTTACACCAGCAAATAAGGAAATTCACACATATATTATTTAGGCTGTTTTGATGCAATATAAATGTAAATCTGGTGAATATATCTGCTAAAATAAATTCTGAGAATATTTTTAACTTAATCGATCATTTTTGGTACACCAAATATCACTTTTAACAAAAATTGTCCTGTCAGCCAGTCCTACATCTGGTCGACTTCTGTTTGCCACGCTGTCAAGCAGAGTTGAACTGGGCTGAAAACCGGCGGCTGTCAAGTCGTTGGATTCGATAAATAAATTGAAATAATGGATGGTATTTGATGGACGATACATCGATTTGAACCACTGAACATACATTCTGAACATTTTTGGCATTTTACAGCCTTAAGGCTTAGAAATATTTGGGAATCGTAATTTGGGAAAATAACATGCTGAGATCAGGGTGAGAGGAAGACAACCATTAGCCCAGGTTAGATGTTTGATGAGGAGAAGTAAAGTGTTGATGACAAGATAGGAGGTGAGAAAACGTTGTTGACTGTGCATCATAAGAATAATTTTATATGAAATATAAACAACGCAATTGTGAACAAGGGAGATTTTTTCGGATTTGAACTTCTTCCATGTTCAGCTCAGCACGTAGTGGGGCAATATGGTGAAAAGATTCTGCACTTTGGGGTAAAAGCATGAAACTTGACTCATTTATAGTACTCGATTGGTTGGTTGTTTGAGGTTTAACGTTGCACCTAACCTTATTGGTCACACGGCGACGATGAATCAAACAAACATACCCCAGGAAAACCCAAACAAAAAACCTAACCAAAACTACAAAAAAAAATTTGAATTTTGAAAATTAGGCTCTACAGACACTGATCTCAATGGATCGTCAGAGAGCCTAATTTGTTTGGCACTTTAATCGATAGTACTCGATCGGTTGATTAAAATTGGATATAGGCTCACTTGAAATGATTCCAATATGGCCGACAAATTCAAGATGGACGCCATTGTAATGTTGAAATCAGGAGGTCATTTGGGACCCCTAAATTTTCTTCTTCTTCTTTAAACTTTCTATGATATATCTTGGACTCAAGCGTTATAAAATGTAATAAGTTCCAAGGTGGCTGCCTTATGATTTTTTGAGGTCGATTTTTCAGTCAGATTTTTGAAATTTTCTATTTATGCTATTTTCTCCGAAAAAACTACATAATAAATTAGGAAATAATTATTTGATATGAATTAAAATAATTGTGCGGACTTTCATGCGCAAAAAGGCAAATATTTTAAGAAAAACGACGAAAACAACTTTTTTAGTCATACCCTTTAGCTTAACCTCCATTTTGAATCTACCCAAGGTCTTCTGTTTGAAGGGGTATGCAAATAGGCTCAAAATAACCCCAATAGCATAGACTGTAAAGTTTCAGTTGTCAATTTTTTACCTCAGGCAATTATGGCCTAGATGTATTGCCGTCGTCATGCACATCCGTCAGTTTATTAGCGCAATATCTGCAGAACCAGGTTGGATATATAGAGTGACAAAATTTTGGAAACTGATTCATCTAGTTATAGATCATATATGCCTATTGAAATTACGAAATCAGATATTATCACATCCAAAAAGGGGCATAACTCAGTCAAATTTGTGCCCAAGCGACCCATTTTTGATATGCGTCTGACCTATACCAAGATGAATTTTTCAAAATGTAGTCCGTGGACCTAACACGGTTCTGCATATATTGCGGCAACGGACAGATGAACTTGACGACAATACCCCTTGAACAAGCAGAAGATCATGAGTAAGTTCAAATTTGGGTCATAAGGGTGTGAATGGTCTGTATAGAAATGATAGCATAAGGTTTATCGGAATTTCAAGTGCGCATGTCACATCCGGGTCTTACATGTAGGAAAGAAAAACAAAGCCACATGGTCAAACCTTTATATATGACAACATAGCTGACTGGCGCTGTTTCCTGCCGTTTCTGAAATTTTTTCGGCAAAGTGGGTTTTTTGGTGACAGAGCAAATAAATACAGGTATTCGCGTGTAGAGAGGGAAGCCAAAAAAAACACGGCAGGGCATTAAATTCACCCGTAGAAAATGCCAAACGATCACAAACATTTGTAGCGGTTCAACATGACCTGTGATTTGCCTGTCAGAACTCCGTTTCGTTTGCGTAGCGAAGTCAGGTGTGGAAAAAAGAGCTTTAAAAGATAGTGCCACGGCACTGTAGCGCTCATCTGGCTATAACTGGAGAAAGTGGCTGCGAGAAATTTTTACTGAAGAACTGCAATAGATGATTTTCTAACTTGCGTTGTCTCCCCTGAACAAAATGGCAACATAGTCGATTTCACAGGAGGTCAAGCTGCAAATTCATGATTGTAATTGGAGGTTATGGAATAAAGGCAATTATACCAAAATATAATGTGTGATTGTCAGTAAGCTGTATAAGCAATAACCAGAGCCAATTTTTATTATGTGATTGCAGTCGTTCGTCCGTCTGTCCACTTCGTGTCCGGACAGTACATTGGACAGTTTTTAACCTACGATTCCAATATTTTGTGGGTATATGCACCAGGGGGAGACATGTCGAGTACGAAATATGTGCGACTGGGTTGTTACGATGGCAATGAGATGTAACAGGACATTTTTCCAATGAAAGTAATCTCTGGTGAGGTATGGCCTAACCAAGAGATACCCCCATCTGTCTGCGAAGATGTAAAAGGTAGTGCCACGGCACTGTAGGTCATCTGTCTGTAACTGGAGAAAGTAGCTGTGAGAAATTTTTACTAAAGAACTGCAATAGATGAGTTTGTAAATTGTGTTGTCCCACCTGAACACTATAAAATGATCCATGCAGTTATTTCCTGAGATTTTATGATAAATTTCCATGGGAAATTCAAGATGCGGCAATATTGGATTTTCGAAATCAACCAAAAAAAGGTATCTTGCACAACTGGACCACAAGGGGAACCTGTGTATCAACATCCATGCAGTAATATCCTAAGAATTTACGATAACAAAATTTCATGGGGAAATCCAAGATGGCCACCTGGTGGCCATATTGGATTTTTCAATCAGACCATATATGGTATCCTGCACAGCTAGACCCCAAGGGCAACCTCTGTACCAAATTTGAGAAAGATCCATGCAGTAGTTCCTGAGAAATCACGATAACAATGTTTCATCTGGAAATCCAAGATGGCCGCCTGGTGGCCATATTGGATTTTTCAATCAGACTACAAATTGTATCTTGCGCAACTAGACCCCAAGGGGAACCTCTGTACCAAATTTGAGAACGATCCATGCAGTAGTTCCTGAGAAATCGCGATAATGTTTCATCTGGAAATCCAAGATGGCCGCCTGGTGGTCATATTGGATTTTTCAATCAGACCACAAATTGTATCTCGCGCAACTAGACCCCAAGGGGAACCTGTATATCAAATTTGAGAAAGATCCATGCGGTTCTTCCTGATAAATCATGATAACGAAGTTTCATAGGGAAATCCAAGATGGCCGCCTGGTGGCCATATTGGATGTTCGAATCAGAGCAGAGGTATCTTGCACAACTAGACCCCCAAGAGGAACCTGTGTACCAAATTTGAGAAAGATCCATGCAGTAGTTAACGAAAAATAATGATGACAAGATTTCACTGGCAAATTCAAGATGGCCGCCTGGTGGCCATATTGGATTTTTCTGTCAGACCACAAATTGTATCTCGCACAACTAGACCCCAAGGGGAACCTCCGTACCAAATTTGAGAAAGATCCATGCAGTACTTCCTGAGAAATCGAGATAACAATGTTTCATTTCGAAATCCAAGATGGCCGCCTGGTGGCCATATTGGATTTCTGAATCAGACCACAAAAGCATCTTGCACAACTAGACACTAAGGGGAACCTGTGTATCAAATTTGAGAAAGATCCATGCAGCACTTCCTGATAAATCACGATAACGAAGTTTCATAGGGAAATCCAAGATGGCTGCCTGGTGGCCATATTGGATGTTCGAATCAGAGCAGAAAAGGTATCTTGCACAACTAGACCCCAAGGGGAACCTGTGTACCAAATTTGAGGAAGATCCACAAAGTAGTTCCTGAGAAATTGCAATAACAATGTTTCATGCGGAAATCCAAGATGGCCGCCTGGTGGCCATATTGGATTTGTAAATCAGACCACAACAGGTATCTTGCACAACACTAGACCCCAAGGGGAACCTGTGTACCAAATTTGAGAAAGATCTATGCAGTAGTTCCTGAGAAATCGCGATAACAATGTTTCAATGGCAAATTCAAGATGGCCACCATGGCGGCCATATTTAAAATCGTATCGACACAGCATGAACAAATTCTGGTGTCCTCATTGGGGGGAACATGCATGCCAAGTTTCAGCTTAATCGGCCAAGCGGTTTCAGAGAAGAAGATGTTTACGCACGACGCACAACGGACGACGGACGACGCACGACGGACGACGGACAGTCAGGCCATGACATAAGCCCATCGGGCCTTCGGCCCAGATGAGCTAAAAAGGGAGCAATAACTCTGGTCACCTGCTAGGCTAAAATTAATCAGAGGGTCCGCTCGAGTACGTGACTGAATTCAATCAAGTATGTTGACTATGCGTTTTGCGGGTCCCACCCGTTGTGAGCCTCGACGCGGGAATGCACTCAGTGACCAGAAAACGTGGTGAGAGTTTACAGCCTTGCCAGTCAAAACAGGTCTTTTTCCTTATGTGCGACTGTAGGAGTAACAAGTTTATATATTACTTTTTGATAAGTGCATCAAATCCATTTGAGGCAAAAAATCGCGCAGAGGGCCTTTCCAACTCCTAAAATCTTCCACTGTCAGCCTATGCTTCCATGCTTTTGCTAGCTAAGATTCATAGCGTCTCCCTTCCCTCAACGCTATGCCGACGACAAATACATTTCCCTGTTGGTAACTCGGACATCTCCATGGCGCACTTATTATTACGTTTGCGCCCTATTGGACCTTCATTAACTTGAGAAAATGGGCCGCCATGAATAAAAATACCATAATCGATGTTGTGATCATCATCCCATCTACACGGGGTCTATTATGACGGAAATGCCCATCTTCTTGACCCTCGATTTCAGGTGATTTTGAGGCTCCATAGGGATAATTTTAGCGTCTGATATTGATATATGACCGACGAAGGGCCATTTAGTCTGCCATTTCTGTATTTTTATTCATGGCGGCCCATTTTTTCAAGTTACTGAAGGTCCAATAGAGCGCAAAGGTAATAATAAGTGGGCCATGGAGATGTCCGAGTTACCAACAGGGAAATGTATTTGTCGTCGGCATAGCGTTGAGGGAAGGGAGACGCTATGAATCTTAGCTATGCTTTTGCAGGCATGGGGAACCACCTCATCGGTTTGTTTATCTTTCTTCAATCCCAGAATGCACCGCGGCTAGCGACACTCCGATAAACCTTATTGGATTCCCATAGAGCTGGGCTGGAATCCCGTGAATTTTGACGAAAAACAAGGCCTGGCGCATATTATTGAAAGGAACAATATGGCTACCAAATTGTAGTCCATTATAACGTCGTAACGTGACACCAGGCTTTCTTTTTTAAGATGCTGTTGTTTACTGACAAGCCTGGTAGTCACGACGGTATTCATAGTAAAGACAAATCAAACTAGCACCTCCAACATATGAGGGGGAGAAATGGTCCAAATTGAAAAAATAAAGAATTTCCTTGCCCACTCACTCAATGATACTCTGTAACATATAATTCCAGAAGGCCCCTTTGTGCGCAAGGGGTTTCCCTCAAACACTACGTACTATGCGAGCAGTTTAGTGACCACGTCATATACCCATATAAGGATAACGGTCAAAGTCCTTTCTTTTGTCACCATATTACGAGAACAAATTCATCACACGAAGAAAAGTCTCCAGATATACAAGGTGCACTCTTGTGTTATTGGACATGTCAGAGTTGGAAATTACGTGATATGTATGCAGTAGGTATTGATATTTGAAATTATCAAGGTGAGTGGGCAAGGAAATTCTTTATTTTTTTAATTTGGGCCATTTCTCCCGCTCATATGTTGGAGGTGGTAGTTTGATTTGTCTTTACTATGAAAACCGATGTGACTACCAGTAGGCATTGAAATGACATCATCAGAAGTATCAGTTTGACTTTGTGACCATACTGTATGTATATCATGTGTGCTGCCTTGGTCATGGTGCCCAAGGCCAAAAGTTGATGTGCATTTCTTCAGTGAGTTGATTCATATTTCATTAATGTTTTCATTATTGAAGATGGAAGACAGTGTGCCGGTCTTGACTGGAAGAATGCTTTGGACTGTTTGAAAAACTGGGGAGAGAATATTCATAATTTTAGCTAAGCATGCATTCATGCCTCATAACAATGGCAACTTTTAGTATGGTAGTGTTAGTAATAAACACATACAAAGTTTTGTCTATAGAGATGAAACTTTTATATTTATAGATTTTGTTTCACATTCTGCTTCATAAATTCAATATCGGAACTATTCAACTCATAGCCGAAATTGTGGAAAACTGAAAATATTACACCATTTGGCATTTCACCTTGGCCGCCGCCGGACAGAATCTGGTCGCAATTTCAGACACCTTTGACTCTTCCGTAGCATGATGTGAAAACTGTGGGACTGATCACAACGGCAAGTGTGAGCGTCCACCTAAATGTGCAAATTGTGAAGGGGCGCATTCAGCAAGGCATGCCAGTTCTACAGAACCTTGAGCCACAAGCTCTCCTCTAGAGACTGGTATTAGGCACTACTGTACTTTCACGCTTAGGGAGCGTAGCAAAAATCGGAACGTTCCAATGGAACATTTGCGTCCAGTATTGGATGCAGCCACGTTCCATTTTCAGCTACTGGAACGTTCCACATTAGAGGAACGTTCTCCTTGAACGTTCTGTACAGAGGGAAAGTTCCTGACGAACGTTCTGGTTTTAGATACTACAACTACGACCAGCAACTGTACGCGTACGGTAGGCGAAAGAATGGCGAAAGGTATGCGTGCGCGCAATGTTCGGCAATGTACTTTCGCGAAAGTATGTTTCTTTCGCGTACGCAATTTTTTTAGCCGACAAGAAGCAGTTTACGTTTCCTACAGACAGTTTTTCGGCATCGGTGTTCGAGATGGCGACATTTGCGGAAAAGAAAATTATGTTGCTTGGCCTAGAACAAAACACGTCCACGTCCTTAATTCCCTGGCTGGAAGCAGTGGGACACATTCAATTGTCATCTCTGCATTAATTACGTATTATAAACAAGAAATAAGAGTCCCCCCGCAGTTTCGACATTTGTAACTCTGTGAACTTTGACCTTGCAAAGCTATCCCCCTGAAGAGAGCCGCACCACGCATCGCTGCTCAAAGGACTTTGGCAGATGAATTGATGAATTAAAATACCGTACAATAACAACTACATGGCTTGTTGTCCCAAGGTTTTGTGTTGTAATCAGTTATGGTCGGCGTGAGACGTGCAGCTCTTTTGTGTAACCTTGGCTGGGGTTTTTTGTTTTTGTTTTT
The DNA here is from genome assembly GCA_036873755.1 of Hanleya hanleyi. Classification (NCBI taxonomy): domain Eukaryota; kingdom Metazoa; phylum Mollusca; class Polyplacophora; order Lepidopleurida; family Hanleyidae; genus Hanleya; species Hanleya hanleyi. The sequence goes on along the minus strand of JAVTVY010031515.1, from coordinate 716 downwards.
TTCACTGTTTGGTCGCGGAGACTTGAATGAATGAGAGATTTTTTATAGTAGTGCGCCCATCATGAGCCGAGTACGTTGACAAAACAACGGAATAAAAGAACAACATTTCACGTAGGGTACATAGGTCTAATACCCATTACAAAGTAAGAGTATATTACTAATAACACTTTAAATTAAGCCTCTTATTAAGAAACTGAATCCCGTTTTGCGAGACATATTATATATAAAATGTCACATCTCTTGACATGGAATTGGATGGGTCTAACAAAAGAAAAAAATAGTTGAGAAGATACTATATTATCCTGGATGGTATAAAAAAAAAGATTCGTTCTCATCGAGACGTATAAGGTACAGTACGAATTGCGTTAATGTTTACACTCGTTCCGTTCATTTTGCGGTCCGTTCGAGTTCATTTCGTTCCGTTTTGCGGTTTTTCCGGTCAAACGGTTCGGTCTAACTCCGTTAACAATTCGGTTGTATTTCGTTCAAACTCCGTTCATCCTTTTGCGTTCATTCCGTTCATTTCTTTCATTCCAGTTCGTTCTCATAAATGTAAACGTGTGTAATAAACTACTTTCATATCGTCGATCATATTCGCGGAGAACAGTTGTTGAAAATGGCAACTTGTCATTACACGGATTTCCAACTCCAAGAAAATAACGAAGATCGATCTTCATTATCCCCAGACTCGCAGAGATATATGTTTCTTCTTTCTA
>JAVTVY010031514.1:0-125271 GCA_036873755.1 Hanleya hanleyi | reverse complement strand
ACAATTTGATATGTTGGCTTTATTTGATCTTTCTACCATCAATGGTGTAATCAACAGGGCGCATCATAGCAGATATTTACTATCAATTAAATATCCCAGATGCACCATGCCTAATCAATGTTTCTCTCAGGCCTTACACAAACATGGGAAATTAACGGCTATCATAACATTATTGCTGGATTTAACCTGTACAAACAAGTGTTAGAGACCTTCAGCCCAGACAAGTCAGGTGGGAGTCACAGTGTTTGCATAATTTCTGATCAATATGTAGATTGACCAGCGGGTAGAATGGGCTGTCTGTGATCACTTAGTAACAGTGCAAACTGTGGAGACAACAAGGGAAGGCAAGCTGAAACATGATATGCTGCCTTCGTTTGATCCGGATGATGACAGGCCTGGGGGAAATTTTAATTTGTCCAGTAACGAAGGTCATTATCTCTACTCAGCAGGTACAGTGTCCTGTATCAACTTACAGATCATTAGTATTTACATCTAATCACTCACATTTACTGGTATGTTTTAATAGGCAGCTGAAGATTTTACAGCAGTTCAGCATAATCAGTAGCAGTTTGAATTTCTTAACTTAAGACCAGGAAAAATTTTGCTATCCCTCTAATAATTCAATCACACGAAATCTTCTACTAAAAATCAGGGGTGATCAAATTTATTAGAACAGGAAGTTGACATAATGGTTCAAAATCGTGCACGATAATTTCCATGATTCCTTAATTATTATAATGAGTTTAGGTGATCAAATTTATTAGAACAGGTGATCAAATTTATTAGAACAGCCGATAAAATTTTAGGGTGATTGAAGTTTGGTAAGGGAATTGAATTATTAGAGGTAAATTACCGTTTTTAATTATGGTTGTATAATGACATGAATGAGGCAGTCTTAATAAAAGTTAGTGTATTTGGGAGTTTCTGTGACGGTTTGCTGTGAATGATGTCGTCAGTTGAGTTGTGAGTACAATACAACTGGTATTAACTCATGTTATCCAATGTATATCAAGATTGATAAAAGGCCCGACATGTAGAGACAGGCAAAACGTTGTGTTAGATTTACTGCAGTTCTCTATGCAGACATTAAAGTGTTAGTCGCGAACATGTCACGGCACACAACAGAGCTCAGGTGAAAAGCTACATGTACAAGAGAACAATGAATTGTGTGTTGTCCTGATTTAGTCTGATTGGGTCAACTTGAGATCAATAGCTGTTCAATATCTGGCCTCGATCAATCGTGGGCCAGCTGAAGGTCCCCCCTGCTTCGCTGATAATGAGAGACTATACCCTGGTCAGGTAACAATCGACTAATCTGTTATGATAAGGGGGAAAATAGACCAATTGAATGGAGAATGGAGGGTGACAAAGGCCAGGGGTGAAATGTCACCAGTTATGACACTCGTTGAGGCAGGGACAGTTTACATGGGTATTTACCTGTGTGAAAGACCGATCAAATGATCCTGTAATAAGCGGGCGATATATCAGGTATTAGCACACAGGCAAGACAGGTAGATGAAATTTACATGTTTGTTCTTGATACGACAGGTGCTAACAGGCAAATTAATTTGACAAGTCCATGAAATCACCCGAGAAATTGAAAAATCAGTCAATTCGCTGCTTGCATAGAGATCTGGACATAATATTGTAGATCTCCGAAACAGTGAAGCAGAGGTGATTTTAACATGAAATAATTACAATCAATGTTTGCTTCACTAGCTACCGTGGGTATGCGATCAAATTCGAGTCAAATGCTGCCGTCCAGGATGGAGGTGGGGAGGGAAGTGGGAATAGTGGCATGGGTTGAGAGATTATGAAATATTTTGATCGTTCACAACTTTAGTCTGAAGTCAATAAACATACAATTTTGGTTTACTGGTAGGTACATCACACCTTTTGTCAATTTAGCATTATTCTAAGGGAAATTTTCTACTATAAAATCAGCCTGGGGTGATGATATTTATTAGATCAGGACGTTGAAGAAATGGTTCAAAATCATGCATTTAATACATTATTTCTTCATTATTTTGATGATTTTAAAGGGTGATTGAATTATTTTAAGAGGGATTACCATAAGCAACTTTAATAACCAGTCAATATTACATGTACAATTAGACTGATACGGCAAAGCCCCCTCGCCCACTTTCTATAACTCTCCTCCCCCACTTTCTAAAACCCCCTCCCCACTTACTACAATTAACCCCCTCCTCTTCCTTTTCCAACCCCTCCCCACTTTCCCTTCCCCCACTTTCTATATCCCCTCACTCATTTTCTATAACCACCCTCCTCCAATCTCTACAACACCCCACCTTACTTTCTATAACCCCTCCTCCACTTTCTATAATCCCTTCCCAACTTTCTATAACCCGTCCCTCACTTTATAACCCCTCTCCCCCACTTTCTATAACTAACCCCCTTCCTCCACTTTCTATACCAACTCTCCCACTTTCATCACCACCTCCCCCACTTTATATAACCCCCTCTCCCACTTTCTATAACCCCCTCCCCCACTTTCTATAACCCCCTCCCCCACTTTCTTTAACCCCCCTCCCCCACTGTCTATAACCCCATCCCTCATTTTCTATAATTAATCCCAGTCCTCTACTTTCTATAACCCCTTCCCCACTTTATATAACCCCCTCCCCCACTTTCCATAATTAACCCCTCCCCCACTTTCTATAACCCATGCTCCTACACTTTATATAAGCCAGCCCTTATTATTGATGCAACCTGTATGTGATATTAGAACTAACTATGTCATTTGTCAGTTAGCCAAAGTTGGGAGAAAAAAAATGCAATCAAGTTGAGAAGACTTCGCGGAGGGCCCCCTAGAGAATCCAGGGAAAAATTGTAATTATAACATGTAGAGACAGGTAGTGAAAACTGACAACTAGCAGTAAAGGTGAATTGAGAAATTTTCCAAAGGCCAATAATTCAGTATTGATTGGAGAGCAGTTCTACAATGTATATTCAAACACAGTTACAAGTACAACAGTATGGCAGTTTGCCAGCCACTAAACACGCTGGACAGAGAAACTCAATTTTGTTAGTTACCACTTAATAAGGGACAAGTACTGACAAGTTTCACGTGCTGCGACTCGTTTGCATTGTGTTGCAATGGTGATCTTACTCAGAGCCCCATCAAGTGTATGCCTGTTTTTGTTTTGTCCGATCGGAAAATCAATATATAGGCAGGCTATATCTGACTGCAACAATAATTACACAATATGGAACTAATGGCTGATTCTAGCTTAAAGTTTGTACAGCATCAAATGCAAATCAAACTCCCACATCACAGGGCAGGTTGCGTGTCACATTATAAATGCTCCCTTCTGCATCAAGTCTTGGATTTATCACAATTAAGGTTTCCCTGTTCCTTGCTAAAACTACATACAAAATAGAAAGTGATGGACAATTCTGGAAGTTTTTTTCCATAAAATTGAGGTTTTTATCAAAATTCTTCGTCAATCATGTCAATTAATAAAACATAACTAGGAATTATATGGTCGGGGATATACATACAAAGTCTTCAGCACCATGTTCATGCAAAATTGAGTTTTGTCACAGCGCTTGGGGATTGAAAACATGTCTTTCAAATCAAATTTAGGCAACATCTTGTTTTTTCTGAATAAATTTGAGATAAAAAAATGAGAAAAATAAAGATGCAATATTGAATTTTTTGCATAATTTCAGGTAAAAATTCAATTCATTTTTAAGGAAATTGATTTTCTAGAAAAAAAATTAGGGTCCATTTATACATGTATACTGACCCTAAAAAGGTGGTCTATGAATTAATGGTGGTACGGTTCTCTAAGAATTAAGTTTCTTCAAGTAATTATTTAAATTTTTCTTTCTGTGATCTTTTTAATACAATTACAAACAATAATTAAATTGCGAAATTGGAGAAATATAAATCATGGTTGCTATAGAAACAGCACATACAATTATTCTTTTCATTTACTATTCCATCAACTTGTTTTTTCATGACTAAATTCCACACTAAAAGGCCATTACTGCTTCAATATATCACCTATTGAACTTCCAACGATTGGGTCAATACAAAATTATGTCTGGGGAGAGGATAGCTTTTTAGAGCATTTATTACCATGTAGGCAAATCACAATGAAACCTCAAAAAGACGAAAGGAAAAGGAAGAACGACAATATTGACTGACTAAATGAAGTAGGGCTTCGCCACTTTCATATTGTTCATCACAGATTTTATCAACGAGGGCGAAAATTACTGATTAAAACTTTGCCTGATTCTGTGAGTTTTGTCGTTTGTTTGGAAATGTTTTCGCTGTTGCCTTGGTAACCAACCATGACAACAAATCTGTGTATGAGGAAAAACAGCATGGATGTAGACCTGTATTTATCTACATGCACTTTCCCCATCAGCGTATTCGGACGAGTTTAGGCATGTCAACGCTGAATCGAACAGTTGGTATCACCCTCTTCCACACATTAACTATTAATACTTTCTTCAGGACATACATTTCCTGAATGGAAAATGTTCATCAAACCAGAACTGGCTAATGCAAAGATAATAAAGTATCACGCCTCAGGCTACGATATCACGGCATCACCAATACATATGGGAATAACAAGTTAATGTGATACACAAATTCCTCTATCACCAGAGCTTGTAACCTCCTAAACTGTCCAAGAGCCATGCACACAAATGCTGTGTGCTGTGGTTTTAATCACAAAGCAATCAGAGCTGAGGATGTATTTGCTGACAGTACATGTAGGAGGAATACAATCTGATGATATGAGAATGGATACAGCCAATCATTCCATTTTTGTATGTTGTCAGCTTCTTGTCATTTCTGTATACATTTCCCGAATACACAATTCAAGTTTGGAATCAGAAAATTAGAGGCAATCATATTTTTGAAATATTGAAATACTGAATATTTCTAGAAGTGATCAAAATGAAGAATAGACACTCACCTCTTGACCTCTTTCTGGATGACCTTTCACCCTCTGTCGTGCCCTCTGATTGGCTGTTCTGTGACTGAGGGGGTATGTCAGGGTTGGGGGCGGTACAGGAGCTCTGGCAGTCTGTAGACGTTGTACTACTGATGATTGAGGGTGTACACACCGATATACTGACGGCTAGGTTAGGAGAGGCACTATGGTACAGGCCAGACTGTAATAGAACAGAAATCTAAGTTAATAATATCCAAGTTAACCCAAATATCAGAAGTTCACAGAATTTTCCATATTGTCTTTATATTACATTTATAGCGTAATACAGGTTTGGAACAAATTGGAGAAAATTTCACATAATACGATGAATATGGATGTTATATGGAGACATACAAAGCCTTATCAACATAGATAAAGTCACGTCGTTACGATCTTAAGACATAATGGTACAGTATGTCATATTGACCCATTAAGTAATATTGAGACATTATTTCGACAAGAACTACATGTAGGCCCATACCTGTGCTCCTTGTTGTGCACGGTACATGACCTGACGGTTCTGGTGCTGCGCGGACGGGGAAAGAAGACGTCGTCGGCGTTTGATACATGTGTCCGGCATCGTCGTACAGTGTTTATCCAACAGGGCACTGAAATCAAATGTTTCATATTTGTTAAAATCTTGATCAAAAGCAGAAATAAAGTCACCGAGATCTTCAGGTAACATTATTATTAAATATGATTATTTTCGAGTGTTACTGTAGTGAAGCTGTTAACGAGGTGTTTGATGTTCAATTTCAATATGTATACTTACAGCACATCATTAATGGTGAAGGTGTCCATTTCAAAGACATGTCCCAGCTCATCATTCTGACAGTGTACCACTCGGGGATCATTGGGGTCATAGAGTAAACGTGAGCCAATGTACTCTTTCAAGAAAAAGCAGATCTGGAAGGGATAAAAAATGAGAACTTGAGAAATTGCCAATTTTATAGTCACTAAAATAATAAAAGTAAGCTTATGTGTGTGTCTGTTTTAATATATTTTGTTTTCCTAAAGATATTCTCAGACTAAACTCAAGCTGAATGTCTTTTCATATTTTGTGTTTCCCTTTTTAATTTTTTTTTAACCACAAATACCAGACTTGTCAATTTCTTATCAGATATTATTTTTTAATATTTGAATGCAATATAAATACCATATTCTCAGTTGGGGGGGGGGGCTGTCAAGCTCAGGAAAACCCCGAAATATGGTGACCCCAAAGCTGGGGTCAAGAGCATACCGGATTAATTAACATGACCATTGCTAGGATTATTAAGCTGGTGACAGCTATGTCTTCTCGGTCACCTGGTACTGGAAGGATCAGTTAGATATCATGAGCACCTCTTCATGTCAGCAGACAAATAGACAAACAATGTGCCATTGTCACACAAGCATTCTTCAGGCCGGTATCATCTCCAGGTAAAGATATGTGACATACAATAGTTCTTCCCCTTTGAAGAGATCACCAGTGAGTTATGGTAACATTAACCCCATTGACCCGGTTTTTACTCTAACACTTTGAAGAGTTGCCAACAACAGTGTCATGCCCATTTAAAATTTATATTAGGCTTATCGAACAATTGATTTTACGATCGTTTCACGGTTTGTTTTTCATATCTACATGTAATTCCACTTTCAGGGAATATGTTTATGATCATATATATTTCATGTAGTTGAGTGTCAGTGTACCTTGAATTGAATGAGCATAGAAATTGAAAACATGTCATCCCAGAGGATTCATTTCACTGTAATGCTGCAAGGATATGGTTTAACCCCAAAGTAATCCAATGTCAGTTGGGATTGTCAGCAAGAGATTTACTTTTCAATACGAGCTCTTGCATCGAATGTTTGTTTCTTGAAGCTGCTTGGCTTGCCTTCAATCTCTGTTGAAGGCCCTACCAAATAACCCCTACACACTTTGCAAGAAAACATACAGAGAAGCTTTGTTCAAGTTCATATTTTTAGAATTATTTTTAACAAAAATGGTATAAAACGATATTTTTTTAACACAATAAGACACAGATGTGGTGAAAAACGTATTGAAGCCATGACCTCTGACCCATGACGTCAGAGTCTGATTACAATAATGTCGTATTCATAATCGATGTGGGATGTCATATTGTGATGTACTTCGCACAACAAAGGCGTTAATTTGTAGCTTTGTGACGTCGTTGGCATTACAATAGATATGTTGCACAGAACAATCGCTATGATCGATCGTAATTTGTCATTCCCCAAAAGTTATAAAATGTCATGTATACCCCCTTACAACAATTTAGCAAGAATGGGATACGGGACCATTTGTAGGACCTTTACGATGTCATCAAACTATGTAATTGAGCCAAAGCTGGGGTCACCGATTTATTTTGGACAGGCCTGGCTGGTCAGCTCAGGTAAAGGTGAAGACTACATGAACAGTACCTCATTCCCAACAGGTCTGGACAAGATGGCTGTCACCACATTTCAGTGACCTCCCCGTGACTACTTTAAGGCTAATGTCAGCCCATTGAAAGAGGACTTGACCCGAACAACAGACAAGCTTGAAAAGGTCAATTTACTTTTCTTGGGTCAATTCCAGGCTTTCTACTTACATGACAGAACATGTAAAGGCTGTGGTTTATTTTCTAAGACTGGACTGTTAAAAGTGAAGTGGCTCCTACAGATAACTCAAGTATCAATTGTAGGTGTACATACATTAGGGTAGATGTATTAAAAGCAGACACCTATGGAGACATCTTCTGCAAATTTTGATGGGTAATTAATAAGGGAATATTCGCAGACGTATCAACCCTCACGCATTCGGTGCGAGACTCACACATTTGGCATCTGTCTCGTGCTCTCACGCAGCTATATAAAAATCTCATGCATCTTGGCATTTTCATGAAATTATTTCTAAAATAACCAGTAATCCTTCAAAATTGCTCCAGTTTGCAGAAAAAGAAGTCAGTAATTTCAAAATTGGTATAATGGTAGGCTGTTAAAATGCGAAAAATTGTATGAAATGACGCCTAGAAATTCTCATTTTTGAGGGCTTGTATCCCAGGGGCGGATATACTCAAATCTCATGCCTTGGCAAAAGTAATTATAACTTGAGAGATCTGTATTCGTGTGCCAAAAAAACAAAGAAAAAAACCCATAAAAACAGGAATCTGAATGATATTCTAGGATTGTGGCAATCAATTAAAAATAATGGAAATTGAAAGCTTCAATGGTATAGTCTCTCAGCTGTGAGGAGACTGATTGATCTCATGGAATCTGGAAATGCAGCCCACACAATTCGGAAAACTCGCCTCGGCAAAAATGATGTCATATTAAAATAATTCCTATTTGACACCATGTTAAATATTGCTGAGGTGAACTGATTATGCCACTGCATTTACATGTACCTCAACAATTGCTGATTGCCATGGTGAATTGAGAGGGCTGGAAATGCAATGGAGATATATGATGATCACTCTCGCACTACTCCCGCAAAACAAAATCCAGGAGAGTGATCAACAGCCAATGCCCGGGATGGGTAGATCATTTATTGTTCTTTCTCACATTCTTTTCTGCGCTGCCTTCATGGACACTCCAGTACACCAGTTAAAGGACATTAACAATGTAAATTTATATACTGACAGGGAGAAATTAAGATGCTCTGAAACAATGGGAGTTGTTAAATGACACAGTAATAAATTGGAATTTAATACTGGTCAGGCCAAAGATGATAATATAACAGGGTGTTTACAATGACCTCTAAACCTGACAGGCATGAGAGTCTGGATACACGGGAAAACTTGCCTGAACATCCTCAATTAAACAGCCAGTGCAGTAATCCCTCTAATAATTCAATCACAGGAAGTGAACTTTCTCACCATAGAAAAAATTTATTAGAGCAGGAAGTTGACAGAATGCTTCAAAATCCTGCAGATAATCTGTTATTTCTTTGTCATTTTAATGACTTTAGAGTGTGATCAAATTTATTAGAACAACTTATCGAACTTTGTGCTCAATATTGGGGGGGTGATTGAATTTTCATAGGGGGATTGAATTAATAGAGGGATTACCGCAGATCTATAGTTCCGTATCCACAACTATTTCAAACTTTTTACCAAGGATATATCATCTTATTCCAGAATCATTCAAACAAGCATTGTGTGTGCAATTTTACTGGAGACATATCAAACAAGTTTCCTGCACTTTGATCTTGTAATTATAATCAAGTAATTAACATGTCATCCTTGCTGATGTTTGCCCCATTTATATGTAGGTCGTGTTGTGCTTGTCCAGGAGTACAGATACACTTGATATTTTGGACAGTGATGCAATGCTTCTATTGACCCTGTTTTGCTCAAAGTCCCCAGGGTCCACTTTAAACAGGCCCTCATTAACGAGATATCGGCGCACACATGCTCAACATTCCACAGATAACAACACTGATAATATTGCTATAAACATACATGTAAATTACTAATGATATTCTTGCGGTAAAACAAGCGTATAGGTAAATCCATTATCAGGATAGGAGAAATATACAACAATCTCATCAACCTTTGATTCTACCTACATGTAGCATGGACCATCTTGAGTCTACCACAGCATTTTTTTTGTGGGGGTGGGGGGCAGAGACAGGAGAAGGCATTTTTTTTCACCTCTGTAGGCCCAAAACAATTCCAAATTTACCTTTTTTGGTTTTACGACCTAATAATGCCCCCCCCCCCCCCTCCTTCTTCCCAAGGTTAAGGATATGCAGATGGTAGACAAAGAGCACACAGAAAGGAAACAATACACATTTTTAAAACTTTTCAGTACCAACCTCTTTCTTTGTGAACACTTCCCCAACAGCCCCAACGCTTCGTAAAATTTTCAAAAATGCTGCTTTAGGGCGGACCTGAAAAGGATAAAAAAAAAATCTTTTTTAATTTTCTATCATTTTCTAGCCTGTGTGAATCAATGTCATTGTAAATGTTTGTTTTCGCACTTTCTTAACTAAAATATAAAAGAAACAAACTTGTACAATAAAGGTAAATTTAAAATTGTTCATGTTAAGTACATGTTCATGTTGTTCTCACATTGAAAATTCAGGGCAAAATTTGAAATATTCTATGCCAAAGTTTTTTCTCAATTTGCAACGAGCACAACACAAGGACCGAGGTTTGGTGACTAAGAACACATGTCAGGGACCCATATCAGAATAATCTAGTCCTTAAATGAAAAGAGACGACACTTAATAGGTTGATGATTATATTCTGTAACAACAAAGACATTTCACTGCAAGTACATGTATGTCAAACAAGAGAATTGACCTGGGCAGAGGGGAATCCTATTTTGTTCTACAATAAATTATCAGTCTTGTCCACTTTTATCCTGTATTAAATCACAGCTATCTGCGATGTCATGTCGAGGATCGGACAAGCACTAACTTGTACCAGAGTTAACTGCCCTTGGGAATAGTGCCAACTGTTGTCGGCAGGCACCAACAGAAACAAACATGTCGACTCACCAAGGGGATATTGATGGTATATTCCTGAACAAGAGTTGGCCGACACGGGGCCTGACACGGGACCGTATTCGAGGATCTTGTGGATTCACTGGTCGTAATGACATCATTTTCTTGTGTTGTATGTATGGGGAGCTGTAAAACATGAAAACAAATAAATCAGAATTTAGATTTAAAAAAGATTATGCTGGAATTATCACCTTCACCAGAAATAAATTTGAATGATAAGTGAGCTTATCACTTTCTTGACTAATTATAATCGTGATATGGTAATCCCTTTAATAATTCAGTCACAGGAAGCAAAATTTTCCACCATAAAACCTGAGGGTGATCAAATTTATTAGAACAGGAAGTTGACAAAATGGTTCAAAATCAATGCATATAACTCATTATTTCTTCATTATTTCAATGATGTTAGAGGAATTTATCAGAACAGCCGATTGCATTTTGTCCCCAAAATTGGGGGTGATTGAATTTTGATAGGGGGATTGAATTATTAGAAAAATCTGAAAGGTGAAAATCAATTGAGCAAAAAAAACACAAAAAAAACATTGCAACACTGTGCAAACACACAAAAAAAAATCCCCCCCCCCCCACCAAGTGAAAGTTGAAATGAATGCAGCAGTTGTTGAAATTTCTTTGCAGAAGAAAAAAAAATAAAATCAGTGTTTTCGCTGCAGATTCTCATCTTTGTGCCAATTCAGAGCTCAAGTACAGCTAAAAACATATGCATACATGCATGCATGGTGTACCAATTATCTCTTCAAATGTCACTTTTACTTTATTTTATCATGGCAGTGACCAAATTAGAAAACGAAGTATGACATGTTTGCCCTACAGTCTGAAATTAATTGTTTGATTTTGAACAATCGATACAGATGTCAGTCAAACATGTCAAAATGGCACGTCAATATCGCATAAGATATTTATATACATCGCTGAAATAGACTGTAATTTCATCTCATCGATATATTCCAATGATGTGTCATTTGATCGACTGCCAATATATACCAATACCGGTACTGCAAACACAGACAATCCGCAAATCTCTCACTATTTAAATATACATGAATTCAAGACCATGCAAGCCCAGGCATTAACCCTTGTAGGTTCGCAAAGTTGGACTGATTCCAGTTGGACGTTGGAAAGTCCATAATCGCATTGTAAATTTATTGATCAGATCGTAGGCAAGTTATGACAGAGCCAGAGCTTGTCTTACTCATGGCCTTGAAGGGCTGAATTGACAAAATCACACACTTCACGATTATAAATAACAGTAAAAGTTCGTTTCTGAGTTTGAAATCCAAGTAAATATATTTTTCTTTTTAAATATTTTGTTTGCTGCAGGTTGTACATGTAGTGACTTCTGTATTGAAGCACAATATATTGATAGAGTTACACGCAAGATGTGATCAATATTATGCAAATCAAAGAAATTACCTGTCCAAACCAGTACACTGACTCCATGAATGTACAATAAGGTTGTTTCTTCAGTTTGCTCTACTACTGGTGCTTCATAAATTCACTGTTTGTTTGACGAACACTAGCGTGATTGTTTTTTATACAGCTGTACAGTTTTTATGAAACTTAAATACACATGCCAGATGATCTTCTACCTGAATGATAACCTTTTATTTGTGTGATTAAATAAAATTGAAAAATTTGAATGACAGGTAATCTAGGGCAGTCATTTTTTTCACTTGGCTTGCATGTTTTGCAAGATATATTTTAAATTTAACTTCTGCTTGGTTACATCTTTATGGTTACATAATGAAGTGGGGGATACTTGCCAGCTGGTTGCGAAAATAATTAAAGTGTAAGAGCTCAATATTAAAGTGTAACTGTGGAACTTTTGCAAGTTGACGTTATATGCAAGATAATCTTCCAAATTATAGGATTTCTACCCTGTTTCTTATTTCACGACTTCATTTTTGACAATTTCAATGCTATTATTGTATTCGTAGTGCACAGCGCCAAAACAGGGCTTGTTTTTTCACGGGAATCCGATTCCCGTCAGCACTCCTGCAAAATAATTTGCGAGAATCCAACAGATTCCCGGAAAATATTAGCAATCTGAATAGAAATGATAGCATTGGATTCTCGTGGATTCCTATATAGCTGGGTTGCGAGAATCTATTTGGATTCCCGTGAATTTTGACGAAAAACAAGGCCTGCAAAAGCATGTCGGAACTTGTGTGTGACGTTATCATGGAATGATTAACCACGTCACAACGCAACTTTGTTACAAATCTGTTCCATTCACTGCAATGCCGTGACGTCCCACATACTGTGCAGGACGCTCGAAGTATGATGTCGTTAACGTAATTTCTGACGTCAAAAGAGGCAGTGAAAATTTCTCTTCCAGCTGTCTTTGAATCCTCTGAGACATAATGCGAGTGAAATGTTGGGGAAAAGCTTGTGTACATTGTATTATTGACATCGTTATCTGTTATTTATATGATGTACACTTGAACGAATACCACAGTTATACTTTAATATTATGAGAAAATGACGTTATTTTAGAAATGAAAGGGCATCCAAAAATTAGATCATTCAAAACACACTTGAGAAGCCAATTCCAAAATATGACAGCTTGATTGTTGAAAACTAGAGTAATCCCTCTAAAAATTCATTCCCACTATCAAATTCAATCACCCCAATATTTGGGGACAAAATTCAATCGGCTGTTCTAATAAATTTGATTACTGTCTTAAATCACTAAGATAACGAAGAAATAACAGATTATCTGCATGAGTTTGTATCATTTTGTCAACTTCTTGTTCTAATAAATTTGATCACCCCCAGATTTTATGGCAGGAAATTTCAGATCGGATCCTGTGATATCATATTCACATTTGGGCTGTTCCAAATGATATTGATGAATAAAGTGCCCTCCAATCTAACTTATTCATTCAATTCAGTTTTAAAAGGCATTGAATTATTAGAGATGTTACTGTATGCAGTGAACCAGGAAAATTCAGGTACATTATGTCATTCCAAAGGAATGTAAATAAAAGTTGGAAAGTGGAGCCGAAAGTATTTTAGCAAAATAGCAAACAAAATTAATGTAAAAATCTATAAAAAAAATTATATATATTTTCTTTGATCTATCAAGCTATTTCAGGTTATTCCCTTTTGCTTTTAAACACGTGAAAACATTTGAGAAAGCATACAGTACTGTACCAGGGAACATCATGACACAAAAACTATTCAACAGTCGAACCCATTTAATGGCTGTTCAAAAATAAGTCCTTTTACAAATCAGAAGTGACTGTGGAACAGGATCATTCAGGCAAGACTCACAGGTAACTGGGACAGGAAATTGACTGTTTCCTGTTGTTAAATGATGTGTAGGGTCACTGTGGTATGAAGTGCAATATAAGTAATATATTTACCTGGGGCTTGACAGGATCACTTTTCAACCTGGGCAAGCCATTTCCTTCATCACCCTCCTCTCCTGACATAGCAGGGTACCCGTACCACCCTGAAATCCACAAAACAGAGCAAACTATTACACATGAATTTAAGTTAGAGTGAAGGTACTATTTATACACATACATTTTTCTTTCAATATCAAATAATATAAACTATACTAAAAGTATATACTATAAAATTAATAAACTCGATTCCTACCCAGTTCAGATATGCAGTAAAGAAGATCCACAAAATGATTGGAAGATGGCAATATATATCCAGTGGCCTACAGGTGTATATGTGCTTCTCCTTGAAACAAAGCAGTAAGTAATGATTGACTGCATGTAAAATGTTCCTTCCAGCTATCGAAGTCTAAATATTCATTAGAGCTTGCATCGTCAATGGAATACTAAATAATGCCTGTTGCCCACAAGTCTACTCTTTGTATAATTTGAAATCTACATCTGAGGATCGAATTAAAACTTCTCACTGAATTGTTTAACAGTTTCAAGCATTTCATATGCGAACCTTCTATATATCCCATCCAGTGCGTGTATAGGCCCTACCCTGAATTCATACTCAGCTTAAATCTGGAACAATATTCAGATATTCTGTTGCAATTCAAACAAAGCTCTTTTGGGGAAAAGGGGTATCACAGGCAATCAAACAACTAGCAACAGGGATTTGAAAAGTTTCTCAGCGCTGATTGGTGCATACACTCAAATTAATCTCAACTGAACACACATCCTGAGAAGTATTGTGACATTTGCATGCTGCCGCTTTCGACAAAGTTAAATTTAGCAATTGATGCAATACTGGTATAGTGTGCGCTTAACCATGTAAAATGCTTCCTGCCCCAAATCGTTGGAGGGCAACAACCGCCAGGGTTGACTAAATTACTGAATGAATTACCAACTCACCCCTTTCACAACACACACCTAGAAAATTTTAATATTGGAAACCATTTAGCAGTATTCCGGTCATTATAATTATGTCAGGCAATATTTTATTGACACAATTTCAACTATTTGAATTACTCCGGAATGTCTAAAGTCAGTTTTGTTCTGAAATCTATAAAACCTGATGTGATGTTTGGGGGCAATAGAGAATGCATAAGCTTAATTGTAGGTCTACACTTGATTCAGCTGAAAGAATCTTTTCTTTGGAAACTGATGGAACGAATTGCATGTTATTGTGGGAAAATTTTCAAAATACCATCTCTGGAAATATTGTGATCAATAAGTATATGATAAACAATGCCCGTAAATGAAAAGATTCTTGTCCCAAGGCATCAATTTGCTGAGAGTTTTCAGACGCTATCATGTAAATTGCATTGTATTCATATTTTGTGAATTTACTTTAATTTTTATTTAGCCACGACTTAAAATTCAAATGAAATTTCAAAAGCATGTCAAGATAACTATCATTGGATAAAGAGGATGTTAAACAATTTTACGAATACGTAGAATACATAATCTGCAGACTGACAACCTAAGATTAACATGGGCTAATTAATAAATAAAATAAATAAAACAGAAACTAACTTAGAATGCAAATGATACAAGGCTAGCTAATATTGAACTAGATTCTAGAACACAAATAATTTGAAATAAGAAACAATAATTTACTTACCTTGCAATTTCATTTCCTTTGGTGAAGTGGAGTTTAAAATATGGGAAACAGTCAAAATATCCAATACGGCACAACTGGTTATGAATTATACTGATTTCATATCTATATCTGATGACACCAAGGACCCACACAGAGAATGAACTACCCCCAGTGTTGTTAGTGGAAATATATCCAAAACTTGCACGGGCTTCAAATATCAAACTTGCAGTTCAAACGAGAGCAAGTCGCGACACCTACATTAAACGTTGGGCGATCTTCCAAGTTCGATCAATTTTTACTACGACCTGGCCATGTGCTCTTGATCTCAAAATATAGCGTGATCAACAAAGTTCAAGTCCAGGCCTATACATGATCCGAGCATATCAGCAGTAAATATAGATATGCTGCAACATATGGTCGTGCGGTTTATAAGTGGTCGGCGTGCGACTGATGTTTATGTAATCGTGTAGATGAAATGAATGTGTGATAAATATTACTCCATTTTATTCGAGATCGGGACAGGTGGACCGAGGGGTTCGGTTGGTCAGGACAGATGCTGGCGTGGACTGACCCCAAAGATATTACAAAAGAAGTACAAAGAAACTATTCACACCTTCTAATTATTGTTTGATAGTACGAGAGTGTAGGCTCGGGGCTGACAGACGGTCATCAGCCGAACAAGTCTGAACCTGCTCGACTCGCTGATAAATAAACCAACGTGGTCAGCGAATCGTACCACGTGCTTACGCCAGCTGCCGGAAGCTATTTTTAGAACTGGAACTGATGGAAGTCAATCGAGAACTTCCCAATGCGGAATACAGATTATCTATGGATCTATCAAGCCCCAGGATGATTCCTGACACTGCACGGAAATTTAAACTGAAACCTTACCTATAATTTAGTATTTCTGCACACAGTCGTCGATGCCATTTGATCAAATATAAGCAGCCGCTGACGCCCTACATTCATGAATGAAAACAAAATGGCGGGAATTTAACTTTCTGCAGAAATTAGATTTCAGGTATTTGTGTTTTGTAACCACACAGATCACTGTGGACATGTATATCTTTTTAATTTATTTGCGATTATAGCATAATCAATCATGATATAGCGAAATTCAATGAATAAAACCATTTTAATTTGGGGACTTATTAGTTTAGAGAGGTCGCGTATGAATTTCCAAATACAGAGTTCAAGGGACAGAGGTCAATATCCTTGGACAGCCAATCAGTGATCATGTAAATGTCATCGTTAAATAAACACGTGGACAATCATAATTTATCTGTCGTAACGTTTGTACGGCACCAAGGCAAGGCATTTCCGGGGTTTACCTTAAAGTAGCCTACGCAATATCTGCAGTAACAAGTCTATACGAGCCGCAACCACACACAGAAACGTCATCATTTCAGATACACATTCCATATACACAACAGTCGCTGTGACCACACCTATCACTATCAGCATTTTTGTTTACGGGATTCTAAAAGGCCTATCTTAGTTGATCCCGCAAAAAATTTGTTTACAACATGCTAAGTTGACAAATAACCCCAGATGCGGAATGTAGCTCTCAATTCGAATGCTTAGATAGTGAATAACTCAAATAATTTCTCATTTATTTCTGTATCACAAGTAATGAATCGGGGCTTTTGGATGATATTACAGAACAGTCGTCATGGCCTATGTCGAGCTTGATTCACACTCCATTCACCTGCCAAAAAGTGTTAATTTGACGACTGATTGCATTGTACGATATGTTTGTTGTCATGTCGTCGAGAACTGGATTAAGGGGATGAGCGATGTGGTGGCAATTATTTGAAAGTCGTGTAATATGTTTGAATATGGTAAATTCCTTTCCCATGGAGGATCCCAGTACAACATTTTGAAATCTGCATTTAATGAAATATGGGGGAAAAAACCCCAAAACAAGTGTTCTCCTGTCTGCCAGCAGAAGTTCACAAAGAACAAACACACAATAATGTTTACACGTTTAACACATTCTCTATTGTCTCTGCAACAACAAAGACTAGGTTAGAAAAGAAAATTGCATTGGAAAGTATTTTTGATCTGTGTTTTATCATTTTGTATGTCAACATAATCGTCAAATGTAAGGCCAATTCGTGTCCGTCAATGTGAAGGACAGTCCAAAGCTGTGTAGAGTTATTCAAGACCAGTGTCAGTCAGGCAAACCCGTCACCAAGCTGTATTGATTTGAAAAAATGTAGTACCAGGGACACACATCTGTGGTTTGATCCACATGTCAGATAGGCTCAATTCACACAAAAGTTTTAGACCGAGGCAATTTCTTATATCGATTACCTCCTGTAAAACCCACACAAAAGTCAGTAAAAGTAAAAGGGGCCTTGCACAATACAAATTATCCAATCAGATTCCTCGATTGCCACTTCCTGTTTGTAGATTTTGGCCCATTCAACAATCAACTGACAGAATTGCCACGTCATGTTATTCTCCTGGCTGTGAAAGGAACGTGGACTCTGCGAGGGGCGCTACAAAACTGTTGACACCCATTCGTGTATATTATTCTAAGAAAGAAAAAAGAAAAAAAAAACAAACACTGAAAGGCAGATAGTGGTCAACCACAACAAGGTCAGTTTCTTCAAATCTTTCACTGTTCCCCACTAAAACAAACAGAACATCTGGCATATCTCGCGGCAGCAAAGACCTTGCTATATGTGTAGCATGGTGTAAGGCAAATAATAATATAAAACAACTGACGCTCACTCAAACCCCTGTGATCTTGTTGCACTAAGACGAAATACATAATACATAAGACATGGATATCATAGTGATGATTCGAACTACAGATACATGTATATGCTAATTCCGTTCTTGTTAATATCGGAATAATAGATACTGAAGCCTGGTCCATCATACCAGCATCCTCAGCAGACAGGTTTTCACAATTTGATTTTTAGAATGTGATTAATGCCTTGAAGATACCCGCAATGACCGTAGAGCATATACAGTGACATCTGATAATTAATACAGTGACATCTGATAATTAATACAGTGACATCTGATAATCAATTACAAAAACGGACAATCGGCCAGTCCACAGATCTAAAGTCCACTTCAACCGTCTGAGAGTGTTAATTTAATGACAGGTTGTGATGCATGCTGAGCTATCTCTCGATTTGCAATTGGCATGACGGTCAGATTGGATTAACCCTTGTTCAATTACCAGCTTGCCAAACTTTGACGACCATGAACGCGGCAAGACAACAACAACAACAACAAAAACAACAACAATCACAACAATAACAAAAACAAGAAATTGCTAAATTTATAATTATATGTTAAGAACATTTAGTAAATCTTGACTATGGTTATAGTCTCAAAGAGCAATAAAGAAATGCTCGAAGAATGGAGCCCAGTCATTTATCTGTCAACAGCAGAAAGCTGATGCTTTCCAGTAATAAATTCCGCAACATCATTTGCAAGTACTGTACGGTATATGTTTTCATTAAGAAATCTATGTTATACTTAACAAAAAAGATGTCTTACTCGAGTTGTAAATCAGAAAACAATATCTTAGCTGGGTTAAGGGAGTAGAGGACGTTCATTTCCCTGCTCTTATGGGGCTACAACATGGTGATTTGTCGGATTTTTCAAAACAAGCTGAATTTCCTAACAAAAGTACGCAGACATCTCAAAATGGAATAAAAATCAACAAAAGACACAACACAACCATTTATGCGTTCTACTGGTGGATCGATAGTGTGATGGGACGGACCAAAAAATTAGCATTTTAAATTCAACGGTTGGAGGGTGCAAAGTGCTCCATAGGTTAAAAATTATTCCTCCGGAATACCCCCAAATTCACTCCTATTCACTTTCAACAAAAAGAAAACTTCTGAATGGCTAATAATTGGAACTTCAATAATATTCTCCACGCCCACCCCGATTCCCCACCCCCACCCCCTCCTGGAAATAGGACGGAAAAGGCACAGTTTATCTGTTATACCGCTAATATTTTCTAAGAAAGTATGGTGTCCCCCTGTTTTTATTACATATTTAACAAGCACTATATGTGTTTAGTATTATATAGCAAACTGGGGAAAATTTGACCTTGGGAAGTTTGATTTATTGAGCATCAAAGAAGAAAAAATCCAAATTTCCCTATGTATTCAGTGTTATGGCTTTTAAGTGGTATACATGCTTTTAGCTACCATAGTTTTTTAACGAGTATGGTGACCCCCTATTTTTTCCCCATGGATCATCTTCTCCTAACCTGATGAAAAAATCCTGAAATTTAAAAAAAAATTCAACCTCTAGAAATGAACGTCCTCTACTCCCTTAATAGAGTATTACACAACTATACATTCATCAACTCCACTTTCGGGACAGACTAACCAGGCATAAAAAGGTTTCGTCCGGAAAGTTTATTCCACTGTCTGTAATTTTCCAATTCATTTAAATTTCTACAATACATTGTTTGGTATATCTCTTTGCTTATAGGTCACTGAATATAGGGACTGAGACGTTAATAAAATACTGAATTGAATATATATACACAACAAAGCATTCATCAGTTATGGGCAATTACTGTCGAGGTTTACGTCTGTGAAATCCATTGTCCTGGAAATGTTACCTATATTTTATAATGCGTTTGACGCCCACGATAAGAGTGATATCACGCGAACGACAAACAGTTGCAGGACAATCACTATTACGACTTTCGTCTGGTATGTTCCTTCCCAACTCGAAAAAAAAAAATAACAAAAAAATAACAACAACAACAACAGAGAAAAGTCTCTCTGCTTGGCCGTTTACCACTGAACTTCACGCAACAAAACACCAATCGACTGCTGGCATATGCCAAGACAATCTAGTTTTATTCCATCTTGTGCCCATCCTCCAGAGCCTTTATCGATCGATCTGCGAGGATTTAGGATTTACCTGGACTTGTGCAGATGTCTTGTGGCAAGAAACTAAAAACGAAAATTGACGGACATATTTCAAGTTTTGATTTTGAGAAATCGAAAACAAAACAAGAAAATTGAAAATTGACCGTTAGATTTCAATTTTCGATTTTGAGAAACCAACAACGAAAAAGGAAAATTAACTTGAAATTGACCTATTGACTATGGACAGTCGCTGGGATCTTAATTATCAACAGGATTATCAAATCATCCGTGTATTCTTTCGCTAAATTGCAAAACAATGAAATACCATTTGCAATCAATGTCTGATTTTTCATTCGGGAATCCTATTAAGTTAATCAGCTGTCGTTCTTTTTCAGCTGAATAATACACCTATAAACTCATCAATTGCAACAAAAAGACATTATTGTTCTTGTTTAATTAATTTTGCGGAAGATCGATGAGGCATAAAAACATCCCCAATTGCAAGCAAAACAAGGGTTCGTCTGGAATCTCCACTCCACTGCATGCTAATCTCAATTAATTCACCTTTGTATAAGAGAGTGTTTGGATATTTATAATTGCACGACAAATTACCCATCATTTGTTGGCGAAAAACTGCCGGGGTTGGTGTCTGGGAAATTTATTGTCCAGGAATGATGATACTGGGGCTTTATAATCCGTTTGACACCCACATTATAGAGATTGTGCGTTTCCACTCGTGACACTCGTGAAACTCCAGTCAATCTAAGAAAAAGCTTCATCACTTTTTCTTGTTGTCGAAATCGGAGATATTCTTGGTCCATCGTACTGGTTCCCTTATAGCAGGAAAGTTTTCAACGTTCATTGTCATTGTCATTGTTATCGATGTCATAAGGACAAACACGCTGTTCATAGAACATATACCCTGACATCTGATAATTACAAAAGCAGACAATTAAATTAACAGTACATACATCCAGACTTAATTTCAATCGTCTGAGAGTGTTAATTTGATGACAGGTTGTGGTGCATGCTGATAATTATGTATCCCCTGGACACGACGGTCGGATCAGATTAATCAATGTTCAATTATCATCTTGTCAAAGTTTGACCATTGGAAGCGTGGCAAGAAAAAAAATCTCAACATGTTGTTGAACAGACCGACAATAGATAACGCATCACACAAGTTCTTATTCAACAAGCAATGCTTAGAAAATCCAGTTTATCCACTTTAAGCCAAGATATTGACTATGGATAGTCATTGAGGTATGAAAGAAGAATTTAAATTGCTTGATAGTGGATCATATTATCGACATCAAGAAGCTTTGGTGTTTTAGTTCACTAAATTCCACACCAATGTAACATAGCTTTGAATTACTGTCTGCGTTTTTATCCGGGGTTCTATAAAAGTTGTTCAACGTAGGGCCGTCGGTCGCTTTTGGAGTTCGCTCTTCCACAGAATTATGGAAGTATAAATTCATCAAATGCATAAAACGAATATTATTATTGTCGTTTAACTTTGAGAAAGACATTATCAATTGCAAGCAAATCAAGATTTTCTTTGTAGGGAAAGTCTTTTCTACTGTAAGCTAATTTTAACTTTGTGCATCGATTGAAATTTTGGATTACGGGCCGCTTCCCATACGGATGTCGCGGTACATCACCACAATGCGTTTTGTTTTCACATATTGATATTTACATTCCTGTGATTTCTGTAATTATTAAACTCGTGGGTATCCATAAGAAACATTTAAACTCATAATAAAACATTTAACATAAACGATCTTATATACAAGTGAGGAATAACGAGTGAAGAGAGAGAGAATATATATACATACAGATATTTTGAGTTTGTACAAGAGAGTGCTTGGATGTAAACACCCATCATTTGTGACAAAAACACTTTATGTCTGGGAAATCCATTGTCCGGGAAATGATTACTGAAGTTTATAATCCAAAGATTCATTCATGAGACATTCATATCATCCAAGTTGCCACATGAACAGGTACAATAAAAGCGTACCTGAGATACAACACATATCACGAATCGTTAGATTCTTGGTATGTGCTTTAGAATAGGTTTACCAGAAGACTATTCTGTGAAGTCATGTGACGCAGTCAGTATGTCGGCACCTCTTCCCACTTCCCTTATATGTGTTGTAATTAGTCACTGGAAGCTAATTTTAATTAATTAATTCAACTTTGAATAAGGGCTTGGACGTTTATGAGAATGCAGTTTGTCATTTAACCGAGATATTTGTACAGACATAAGACGACTGCATAAGTGTTCATAATCGAGTCCATGACATTATCCCCCAGCGACAGTTTCCCCCGCGACATTTCCCCACCGACATTTTCCCCCACGACAGTATCCCCACGCGAGATTTTCCCCAGGCGACATTTTCCCCACCCTAATATTACGTGCTGTAATAATTACGTGATTATATGCCAATGAATGGAAAGTGATCAAAAATTCCCGCTGCATGAAAGCGGCAAAAATATATTTTTATTTGATCACTTCATCATCACTGCCGATATATTCCGATAGACTTCTAGACATGCGAATTTGAATTGAAAATATTTAATTCATAACGATTTAGACAAAACTGAACTTTCAAAAAATACATTATCATAGAAAAATATCTGTACTCAAAAGTATTGATTATCCACTTTATAGGCACAGAATATATATAGCCTTGCCGGAAATTGACAGCACATAATATTAGGGTGGGGAAAATGTCGCCTGGGGAAAATGTCATGTGGGGATACTGTCGTGGGGGAAAATGTCGGTGGGGAAATGTCGCGGGGGAAACTGTCGCTGGGGGATAATGTCGGTACCCCTTCATAATCACAGAAGTAAATATTCATTTATTTAACTTATTGTTACTATCGAGAAAGTGCTTGGTATATGTCATTGATTGCACTTTGTATGCCGATGTATATTACGAGAATCGCTTTCGTATATGCAGTGATTGGAGAGGGGGGAGGCAAGACGTTAAAAAATATTGAATTGGATATTCATAGTTACGCAACAAAAGTTTATCAAGTCGATACTTTGTAACACTGGTTATAATTATGTATGGGACCACCAAAATGTGAAAAACGTGGCATATTTTCTTAAACTCTTGGAGCAAACACAGAAAGACCAGTTGCTGCAGAAATGGTATAGCCGCGTATGGTTGGAAAAGGGGGTCTTCTATATAGATATTTGAAACAAAGATCAACCTTTCATTATAATCTTTGTTGATATACTCCATGGGCCAAGACCCCAAATTTCATCGATCGGTACCACTAGAGGTGGCAAATTCTAGTAATGTTTTTCGAAGAGGTACATGTATGTAGATGTTATCCATATGTGATAACCGTTTCAGATCGGTAGCTTAGCGGTAGCAAAACACACTTTCTTAACCCCACGCCTGCTCGTATTCCGACCTCAAACAATGGGAGCAGGGGAATGGGTCCTCGGATAAATTAGTTATTTCTGTAGCTGGAGACCTGAAACTTCACATACTTTGGGGGCAGGGCCTGGTCCATTGGCACAAGTCAACATACCTTAATATTACCATTGTATGATGCCATAGTGACGTACTAACATGTGGCAGCATTTATTGTCGAAATTTTTGTTGGTTTTCCAATTGTTTTTCCAATTCTACTGGCACCATGTGACGTATCAAGGTTCTTTGAAGAGGTATTTGTATGTAGATTTTGCCCATATGTGATAACACAGGCAGATCAGTAGCGTAGTGGAAGTTATGGTACCCTTTCTGAACCCTCCCCCCATCATATTCTGAACACAAATTTGGGGGGGGGGGGGGGTTATGATTACTTGGATATTTTAATTATTCCTGTTGCTAGAGAGCTATAACTTTCACCCCATGCTTACGAGGTATTCGGCTACCGTTAACGGGGTTTGAAATGATCATTTCACGTTGACGTCATAACATGGTCAATAATTTATTTTAAAGTTTTTCAATATGTTTTGTATTAAATTTTGCTGGTAAATCTTGAGGTAACAGATTTGGTTCATATTTTGTTAGGGGTATTTGCATGCAAATGCTATCCATGTGTGACACCCGCTGTATATCGATAGTTTATGGGTTGTTATAGTACATTTAACGAACCCTACGTCTTTCTGTGTTCTTAACCCAAGTTTGCAAGTAGGGTATGGTCCTTCCGATCTTTCCATTATGGTTAGATAGCTGAAAGGTACCAACCTGTACCTCCATGCCCTTTTTTATATTGAAGCATCTATTGAAACCTTCATCTGACGTTGTGATGACGTCACCGTGACTGAATAATAATGATGATAATTTTGGGGTCATTTTAGTTTCTCATTTTTACTTGGACCAAATTAAAAATGCAGGTAAATCCTGCTGTTTCTTTAAAGAGCGTAAGCGGTCAAACTGGCCGTACGCAAGACGCGGAGAAGGACAATTAAGGAAATATTCCGAGATATTGCGATATTTCGATTGATTCTCATCTTGACTACAAATCGCCGTTCCTATCCTTATCTTCCCGCCAAATCTTGTTCTTCTGCCATTATTGGTATTAATCTGACGAAATGGAATTTTCCGCTTAATCTACCATATATGCATGCCCAATGGCCTCTTTCAGAGATTGCAATGCAGAAAAAATGCAGAAAATCCAATACAACCAATAATGTGTTAGGGTATTCACATCATCTCAAAACACACACGATAAACCTACTGAGGAATCTGATGGTGGCAAGATACCCAGGAAACCAACGACGTGATTCCTTCCCCTATCTCTTCTACCGTCGGGATTCCTGGCAAACGTCTTTACAGTGCGTAAATTATTCGTCGATGACGTTGCCTACTCTATCAGCCAATCAAGTTATTTGCTTTGCTTCGATCAAAGGTCACAGGGGTCCGGCGCTGAGGACAGAATGCCGGTGTGCGTCATTCGGGATCTCAGCCAAACAGAAGCACCACAAGACCACTCCATAATTAGTTGTTTAAATGAGTGTTGAGGTAGACCATGGTATTCTCGATGATGATTCGCGCATGGATGTATAACTTTTGTCCGAATGAAAACGAATATGTTAAGGGAACCATGCATATGTGGTAACGTCATCAATCGGATTGATGCCGATACTCAATAGTGAAATGCTGCAAACCTGAAACTGCACTAACAGGCTGTGACCATACTCGACTGGAATGGTTGCTGGAAGGTTGCTGTTCCTATACAAAAGGACCTAAATGTAGTGTGTGGAAAATGTCAGACCTCTAGTAGTAAGAATGATTAAAATATTCGAGGAACCCTAACCCACCCCCCATATTTGGGTTCAGAATGGGGGTAGGGTTGGGTTTCGAAAGTGGGCTACAACTACCTATAAGTTGCCGATCTGCAACCGAGGCCCGCCCCCTCCTGTACAGACCATTTGGTCTTTGATATATGTTGGTATTTGTGGGAAGTTGATGCTGGGTCGACATCGGGCCTTATAGACTAGCCTTTTGTGTTAAATATCGTCATTTTCCTCTGACGACGATATAGCTCACCAATCCTCAGTGTACGAGTTGTCACAGCGAAGCAGCTCACCAATTACCAATATACGAGTTGTCAGAGCATTTCCATCATAACGCTCTAGATTTGTGTGGTCATATCATCCAAGTTGCCACATGAGAAGGTACAATAAAAGCGTACCTGAGATACAACACATATCACGAATCGTTAGATTCTTATTATCTGCTTTAGAACAGGTTAACCGGAAGACTATACTGTGAAGTCATGTGGCTCTGTTAGTATATCGGCACCTCTTCCCACTTCCCTTATATGTGTTGTAATATGGATAACATCTACATAGAAATATCTCTTCAGTGAACATGAATCGAATCTGCCATGCCAAGTGGTACCAGTAGAATTTGAAAAATCAATTTTAAAATGGATAAAAAGACAGTATATCGCTCACTGATTTATTACGTCACTGTGACGTCACCAAATGGTTATGTGACATGATGTTTGCTTGGTTCAATAGAAGAGCACCTTTGTGCGAAGTGTGCGAAGTTTTAGATCTCTAGAGGGAAGCATAAGAAAAATATCGGCTGATCATATCCCACCCCTCATGTTTGGATTTAGAGCAGGGAAAGGGGTAGGGTTGAAAAGGCGTGGTTTACTACCCTTAAGCTACCGATCTGCAACGGTTACCGATTATCACATATGGATGACATCTACAGACATATACCTTTTCAAAAAAATATTACTAGAATTTGCCACCTCAGGTGGTACCAGTTTCGACTCTGGCCCATGGACTAATAATCCATTTGAATAGCGCGATAAAAAAACTTTCATGCTTTCTAGTACTAAATTCCACAACACCATTTGCAAGTACTGTCTGTTTTTCTTTTTCATTAGGAAAGCTATATTATACTTAACAAAAGTATGTCTTACTCGAGTTGTAAATCAGAAAACAAATCTTAGCTGGGTTAAAAGACAGGAGCTGGACATTCTTTCGTAGAGGACTTTCTTTTCTTTTTACGACGGCTTCTTTGATGTTCGTTTTTCTCGCTGAATTACACAACTATACATTCATCAACTCCAATAAAGTAAATATTACTTTTTCGAGACAGATTGATTAGGCATAAAAAGGTTTCGTCTGGAAAGTTTATTCCACTGTAATATTCAATTCATTTTAAATATTTCTTTGCTTTTAATGAATGTGTCACTGAATATAGGGAGTGAGAAGTAAATAAAATACTGAATTGGATATTTATACACAACAAAGCACCCACCAGTTATGGGCAATTACTGTCGAGGTTTTCGTCTTTGAAATCCATTGTCCTGGAAATGTTACCTATATTTTATAATGCGTTTGACGCCCAAGATAGAGTGATATCACCCAAACGACAAACAATTGCAGGACAATCACTATTGTGACTTTCGTCTGGTATGGTCCTTCCCAACTCAGAAAAACTCAGAGAAGAGTCATCTGCTTGGCTGTTTACCACCTAACTTTACACAACAAAAGACCAATCTACTGCGGGTATATGCCGAGACAATATTGTTTTATTCCATCTTGTGCCAAGATATTGACTATGGACAGTCGCTGAGATCTTAATTATCAACAGCAGGAGATTCCGTTTTATTCTTTCGCTAAATTGCAGAATTATGAAATACCCTGCATTTGCCAGCACTGTCTGGCTTTTCATCGGAGAATCCTATAGTTAATAGAGAAGCTTATATTATATTATCATAGCTTAGAGAAGCCGATTTCTTTTACCGCTATAAATTCATCAGTTGCACCAAGCGGATATTATTCTTGTTTAATTAACTTCGCGGAAGATTGATGAGGCATAAAAAAACCCGCCAATTGCAAGCAAAACAAGGTTTCGTCTGGAAACTCCACTCCACTGCATGCTATTCTTAATTAATTTATCTTTGTGAAAGAGAGTATTTGGATATTTATAATTGCAAGACATATTATCCATCATTTGTGGGTGAAACACTGCCCGTGTTGGCGTCTGGGAAATCCATTGTCCAGGATTTATACTGGGGTTTTACAGGCACGGCGGAAACAATTGGCGATTGGAGGGGCCACTATCACAGCACAATAGGCGAGGGTCCAGGGGCCGCCTATAGGCCCGTAAGCTCCAGGGGTCCTACACGACCGGAGACGCATTCTAGCGTATTTCCGAGCAATAAAACAAGAAATCTTCGCCTGTGTAAACTCTACTTGTTTTACCTGTTTTGTTGTTTCTCACAACACTTTTTTAAAAATATTCGCCGTCAAGCAAACGATGATGTTCGGAAGTATGAACTACAGCGTAAGGCACTGAAACGGGGCTATTTGAATGTAAAATAGGCTGTTGGAATAATTCCACTAACTCTTTGATGTTCCGTCCCATGGCGAAGAGCCATACTTATAGTCTCACACATTCCTCTCAACAAGGATCTCTAGTGCATTCAGGTGAAGCTGGTAACGTGTTTTATTTAGTTCTTACATATCATAGATATTTATACTGAAATACTGAAATAAAATTTTGAAATGTTTTCTGTTGGTTAATGTTTAACTTGAGAAATATAATGGAGAGAGTAAATTTGGACAAATTAAAAACATTGTGTGATAGAAAAGAATCTAGTCCACTGGTACTATATGAAATTTGTGGAAAAAAAAAATAAACAGAGCTAAAAAACAATAATCGATTCCAAGCCCATGGTTGTTTGCAGGAAATCAAACTTTTTTTTTCAACTTGATTATTTGGTGTAACAAAGTTACCTCCATTGGACTTCGTGTCTGCAACAACAACAACAGCAGCAAGAGGTCACAAACTATCACAAACATTCAAAGATAATTATCAGCCTATTGTAGCATCTGAAGCTGGAAGCATGGTGTAATACTTCAGTTTGGCATTAGACTCCTGCGTCTGGGAGGTGGTTTCTCGATGTCATAATTATAGTGATAAACCAAAGCTAGTTTATCAAAATAATGCAGATCGAGAGGAGGGGTATGATCATTTTCCTCCCTATCCTCCGCAAAACTACTATTCCTTGATGCAATACTAGGGCTGTGCCTAGAATGCTGATCAAACACTGATCGATCTGGTGATTGATCAACTTCATTCCTATTGTAGGGTAAGACGTTCCTTCTCCCCGCCCATGCTTCATCTCCTGATGCAGACAAATTTAGGTAGATTCCTTGATTTGTATCATAAGAGTAATCCCCCCTGTCAAAATTAGGCGCTCATCGGGGGTCAGTCTCTGACCACTAGCTTTAGGAGGGCTTCGTGACCGCATGTCACGTAGCCCTTGTTCCCCAATAGGCCTACAGGAAGTTAGCTCATAGCCAGCACATGAGCTGCAAACGAGTCACATATTTCCTTCGGGAAGCATACTATGTATTGGCGGCCCGACGAATTATCAGGGATGACATTGACAGCTGGCTGAATTAGCAAGATACAGATAATTCTGTAGACAAATGTACGACAGAAAATGAAGATTTAATTGACGTGAATCACTGCAAATGGGTCGTCTGCTATTCTTTCACCTTTTGGCTTAAAAGATGGCGGACTTTTTCTAAACAGAAACAGAAATGGTTTGTGGCAAACCTGGTTCCTAGTGGACTGCACGCTTTCCTAACTATAGCCACTATATATCCTATTGCTACACGAAGAACTTCTGTGCGCGGCTGTGGGAATAAGGTTAACAGTTACGATCCTTCTGCATATAACTTGCCATTACATATCAACACCAACTACTGTATGGAGAATGTATGTTGTCGTTATGGTGGTGGTTATCTCCCCTGTCACCTTACAGCAGAAAGACACTGAGTGCATGTAACATGTAGAGCTCTTTGTGTAGATCAGGGAAATGCTTGCAACATTCCAAGAATATTTCAGAAGCAGAATGGAAAGAAAACATTTCTGAATACAGGAAAATTATTATGTAAATGATTTGACCACCACTGGATTTTAGAAATTTATCATAAAAAGATAATGGTGAGGGTCTTGAGGGGTAAGCTCAACTGGCGAAAATTCCAAACTGTAACTCAACACACATATTTCATTAAAATGTAAATGAATTCAGACAAAGTGAAATATCCCATTGTTTTCTAAAATGAATTACACTTATACTGGTATTATTTAAGACTGAATTACTGCCCGAACACGCTTGCTAATGAGAATGAGTTAGCCCCACAAAATCTGGCAACATGCACCTCTCGAAATCTGTGGTTTAGCAGACGACAAATTTTGAGTAGGAAAGTAGTGCCACTGGAAAATTAACAAATGCAAGCATAAAATTAGATAAATACAAATTTAACTTGAAGATATCAGACCTGAAACTATACATGAACATTAAAAACACAGAAACCTTGACACCCTAAAGAAGGACGTTTCAGACCTCTTTCTTGTCGCGTAAGAACTCTATCTTTTGCTGTGTTAGCAAGACACAGCGCTGGTGCTCAAGTTTTTCCTCACTACAAGACAGGACCATCAGTCCCTACGGGTCTAAATCGCCCCGTACCAATTGAAATATTAAATATTGTTTCAATCGAAATACAAGCGTCTAGCCAATTTTAGCCGTCGTCCATTTAAAGAATTTCCGCGTCCATAATCCAAAGTCCTAATTCATATAATAGCATTAGCACCAAATTGCCAGTAAGACATCAGGATGTTTCAAAAGTATCAAATCCGTATCGCTGATCAATATTCTTAATTCGTATGATTTTCAGTGTGAATTCGTTATCTAGAGTATGATGTATCTCAGTCATCTCAGTTGATTTTGACTGTTCATATGAACACCATTACCATCTTAAAATACATGGGTTCATACGGCCCCTAGTCCAGGGTTAAGCGGAATTAGACACAAGATACGAAACGTAGCGCCAAATCGTGCACACTACGCTCGTATTTTGCTATCAGCATGCGATATGTATCGGCAAATCTGAGAAACTTTAGTGGAGGCGCTTGGCGGTATAGCCCCGTGTTATAAGATTCTGCAATGATGTTTTGTGACTGTTCATTAGGCTTTGATCATGTCGCTAACACAGATTTTTTTCTACTTGTTAGGGAGCCTAACAAAGTTCGCCTTATGAATGTAAATGATTTTTTTTGCCCCCCCTCATGCTTATTGGAAAGTGAACTCTGCATTCAATACAGATATATGTTATTCCACTTTACTCTATCGTTTTTTCTTTCTCTGTCTTGTTGTTGTTTGTCTGTATTGTTTTTGCAGAAATTATTGGGGGGCAATCGTCTGAGAGTGTTAATTTGATGACAGGTTGTGGTGCATGTTGATAATTATGTATCCCCTGGACACGACGGTCAGATTAGATAAATCATTGTTCAATTATCATCTTGTCAAAGTTTGACCATTGGAAGCGTGACAAGAAGAAAACAAATCTCAACATGTTATTAATAGATAACGTACAAGCAATGCTTAGAATATCCAGTTTACTCCACTTTAAGCCAAGATATTGACTATGGATAGTCATTGAGGTATGAAAAAAAGAATTTAAATTGCTTGATAGTGGATCCTATTGTCAACAGCAAGAAGCTTCCGTGTTTCTGTTCACTAAATTCCACACCAATGTAACATAGCTATATACCACAATGAATTTGTTTAGAACATGCTAAGTTGATAAATAACCCCAGATGCGGAATGTAGCTCTCAATTCGAATACTGCGATACTGAATAACTCAAATAATTTCTCATTTATTTCTATATCATTAGTAATGTATGGGGGCTTTTAGATTATATTATAGTTCAGCCGGCATGGCCCTATGTCCGGCTTGATTCACACTCCATTCACCTGTCAGAAAGTGTTAATTTGACGACTGATTTCATTGTACGATATATTTGTTGTCATGTCGTCGATAACTGGATTAAGGGGATGATCGATGTAATGGCAATTATTTGAAAGTCGTGTAACAGTAAAGACGCTCTTATTGGGTGTATTCTGTTGGAATATGGTAAGTTCCTTTCCCTTGGAGGAACCCAGTATAACATTTTGACATCTACAAATATTGAAAAAAAAGCCAAAACAGTTGTTCTCCTGTCTTCCAGCAGAAGTTCACAAAGAACAAACACACAATACTGTTTATACGTTTAACACATTCTCCATTGTCTCTGCAACAACAAAGACTAGGTTAGAAAAGAAAATTGCATTGGAAAGTATTTTTGATCTATTTTTTCATCATTTTGTCAACATAATTTTCAAATGTAAGGGTAATTCGTGTCATGTGAGGGACAATCCAAAGCTGTGTAGAGTTATTCAAGACCAGTGTCAGTCAGGTACACCCCTGTCACCAAGCTGTATTGATTTGTAAAGTTATAGTACCAGGGACACACCTGTGGGTTGATCCACATGTCATGTGGGCTCAATTCACACAAAATTGAGGCAATTTCTTATATCGATTACCTCCTGTACAGCCCACAAAAAAGTGAATAAAAGTAATGGGGGCCTTGCACAATACAAACTATCCAATCAGATTCCTTGATTGCCACTTCCTGTTTGTAGATTTTGGCCCATTCAGCCAATCAACTGACAGAATTGCCACGTCATGTTATTCTGCTGGCTCTACGTGCAAGTCTCCCATTTTTACCGGTAACGAAAGATACAAGCTGTGAAAGAAACATGGACCCAGCAGGGGTGCTACAAAACTGTTGACACCCATTCATGTATATTCTAAGAATAAAAAATATTAAGAGGCAGATAGTGGTCAACCACACCAAGGTCAGTTTCTTCAAATCTTTCACTGTTTCCCACTAAGAACCAGAACATCTGGAATATCTCGCGTCAGCAACGACCTTGCTAGATGTGTAGCATGGCATAAGGCAAATAATAATATAGAACAACCGACGCTCACTCAAACCCATGTGATCTTGTTGCACTAAGACGAAAATAATACCCGGTACATAATACATAAGACATGGATACCGTACATAATATTCATCAGAAATTGTCCGTCATAGTGATGATTCGAACTACAGATATGATAATTACGTTCTTATTATCGGAATAATAGATACTGAAGCCTGGTCCATCATACCAGCATCCTCAGCAGGTAGATTTTCACGATTTGATTTTTAGAATGTGATTAATGCCTTAAAGATACCGGCAATGTTCATCTAATGCCACAAGACACCCGCAATGTTCGTAGAGCATATACAGTGATATCTGATAATTAATAAGGTGACATCTGATAATCAATTACAAAAACAGACAATGGGCCAGTCAACAGATTCAAAGTCCACTTCAACAGTCTGAGAGGGTTAATTTGATGACAGATTGTGATGCATGCTGATAACTATGTCTCTCCTTGGCTTGACGGTCAGATTGGATTAACCCTTGTTCAATTACCAGCATGCCAAAGTTTCACCACCATGCGCGTGGTAAGAAAACAACAACAACAACAAATTGTTGAATTTATAATTATATGTTAAGAACATTTAGTCAATCTTGAGTGAGGATCTTAACAATGAAACGTTATTGAGATCTCAAAGAGCAATATAGAAATGCTCGATAAATGGACCCCAGTCATTTATCTGTCAACAGCAGAAAACTTTCATGCTTTCTAGTAATTTAAATTCCATAACACCATTTGCAAGTGCTGTCTGTTTTTTTTTCATCAGGAAAGCTATTTTATACCTAACAAAACTATGTCGTAGTCGAGTTGTAAATCAGAAATCAAATCTTAGTTGGGTTAAAAGACAGGAGCCGGACATTCTTTCCTAGAAGACATTCGTTTCTTTTTACGACGGTTTCTTTGATGTTCGTTTTTCTCGCTGAATTACACAACTATAGATTCATCAACTCCAATAAAGTAAATATTACTTTTTTGAGACAGATTGACCAGACATAAAAAGGTTTCGTCTGGAAAGTTTATTCCGCTGTCTGTAATATTCCAATTCATTTAAATTTCTACAATGGATTGTTTGGTATATCTCTTTGCTCTTAATGTATACGTCACTGAATATAGGGACTGAGACGTTAATAAAATACTGAATTGAATATTTATACACAACAAAGCACTCATCAGTTATGGGCAATTACTGTCGAGGTTTACGTCAGTGAAATTCATTGTCCTGGAAATGTTACCTATATTTTATAATGCGTTTGACGACCAAGATAAGAGTGATATCACCCAAACGACAAACAATTGCAGGACAATCACTATTACGACTGTCGTCTGGTATGTTCCTTCCCAACTCGAAAAAAAAAACCAACAGAGAAAAGTCTCTCTGCTTGGCATTTTACCACTGAACTTCACGCAACATCATCCAGAGCCTTTATCGATCGATCTGCGAGGATTTAGGATTAACCTGGACTTGTGCAGATGTATTGTGGCAAGAACTACAAACGAAAATCGACGGACATATTTCAAGTTTTGATTTTGAGAAATGGAAAACAAAACAAGAAAATTGAAAATTGAACGTTAGATTTCAATTTTCGATTTTGAGAAACCAAAAACGAAAAAGGAAAATTGAACTTCGCAGAGGTACACGGACCTATTGACTATGGACAGTCACTGGGATCTTAATTATCAACAGGAGGAGCTTCCTTGTATTCTTTCGCTAAATTGCAAAACAATGAAATACCATTTGCAATCACTGTCTGGTCTCTCATTCGAAAATGCTATTAAGTTAATCAGCTGTCGTTCTTTTCAGCTGAATAATACACCTATAAACTAATCAATTGCAACAAAAGGACATTATTGTTCTTGTTTAATTAATATTGCGGGAGATCGATGAGGCATAAAAACATTCCCAATTGCAAGAGAAACAAGGGTTCGTCTGGAATCTCTACTCCACTGCATGCTAATCTTAATTAATTCATCTTTGTAAAAGAGAATGTTTGGATATTTATAATTGCACGACAAATTATCCATAATTTGTTGGCGAAAAACAGCCGGGGTTGGTGTCTGGGAAATTTATTGTCCAGGAATGATACTGGAGTTTTATAATCCGTTTGATGCCCACATTATAGAGGTTGTGCGTTTCCACTCATGACACAATTTATTGTCCAGGAATGATACTGGAGTTTTATAATCCGTTTGACGCCGGCGGCCCACATTATAGAGATTGTGCGTTTCCACTCATGACACAAAAAGTCAAACTAAGGAAAACGCTTCATGACTTTTTCTTGTTGTCGAAATCGGAGATATTCTTGGTCCATCGTAATAGTTCCCTTAGCAGGAAAGTTTTCACCATTCATTGCTACGATGAATGGACAGGACGACCAATGTCATATGACAAACACGCTGTTCATAGAACATATACCCTGACATCTGATAATTACAAAAGCAGACAATTAAATTAACAGTCCATAGATCCAGATTTAATTTCAATCGTCGGAGAGTGTTAATTTGATGACAGGTTGTGGTGCATGCTGATAATTATGTCCTCTGGACACGACGGTCAGATTAGATAAATCATTGTTCAATTATCATCTTGTCAAAGTTTGACCATTGCGAGCGTGGCAAGAAGAAGAAGGGGGAAAAAAATCTCAACGAGTGTTGAACAGACCTTCAATAGATAACGCACACAAGTTATTATTCAACCAACAATGCTTAGAAAATCCAGTTTATCCACTTTAAGCCAAGATATTGACTATGGATAGTCATTGAGGCATGAAAGAAGAATTAATTGCTTGATTTTGGATACCATTGTCAACAGCAAGAAGCTTCGGTGTTTTCGTTGACTAAATTCCACACCAATGTAACATAGCTTTGAATTACTGTCTGGGTTTGAATCCGAGGTTCTATAAAAGTTGTTCAACGTAGAGCCGTCGGTCACTTTTGGAGTTCACTCTTCCACTGAATTATGGAACTATAAATTCATCAAATGCATAAAACGAATATTATTATTGTTGTTTAATTATGAGAAAGACAAGATTTTCTTTGTAGGGAAAGTCTTTTCTATACTGTAAGCTAATTTAAACTTTGAGCATCGATTGAAATTTTGGTTTACGGGCCGCTTCCCATGCACACGGATGTCGCGGTACATCACCACAGTGCGTTTTGTTTTCACTTATTGATATTTACATTCCTGTGATTTCTGTAATTATTAAACTCGTAGGTATCCATAAGAAACATTTAAACTCATAATAAAACATTTAAGAAGTTAAAACATATTGAACTGGATATTCATAGTTACGCAACAAAAGTTTATCAAGTCGATACTTTGTAACACTGGTTATAATTATGCATGCATACAACCAAAATGTGAAAAAACGTGGCATATTTTCTTAAATTCTTGGAGCAAACACAGGAAGACCAATTTCTGCAGAAATGGTACAGCCGCGTATGGTTGGAAAAGGGGGTCTTCAAAATAGATATTTAAAACAAAGATGTCAAAGTTTACCATATATTTTCAACCTTTCATTATAATCTTTGTTGATAATCAATTTGAATAGCGCGATAAAAAAACTTTCATGCTTTCTAGTACTAAATTCCACAACACCATTTGCAAGTACTGTCTGTTTTTCTTTTTCATCAGGAAAGCTATTTTATACTTAACAAAAGTATGTCTTACTCGAGTTGTAAATCAGAAAACAAATCTTAGCTGGGTTAAAAGACAGGAGCTGGACATTCTTTCGTAGAGGACTTTCTTTTCTTTTTACGACGGTTACTTTGATGTTCGTTTTTCTTGCCGAATTACACAACTATACATTCATCAACTCCAATAAAGTAAATATTATTTTTTCGAGACAGACTGACCAGGCATAAAAAGGTTTCGTCTGGAAAGTTTATCACGGTCTCTAGTATTCTAGTTCATTTAAATTTCTGCAATAGATTGTTTCGTATATCTCTTTGCTTTTAATGTATATGCCACTGAATATAAGGAGTAAGACGTTAATAAAATACTGAATTGGATATTTATACACAACAAAGCACTCATCAGTTATGGGCAATTATACTGTCGAGGTTTTCGTCTTTGAAATCCATTGTCCTGGAAATGTTACCTATATTTTATAATGCGTATGACGCCCAAGATAGAGTGATATCACCCAAACGACAAACAATTGCAGGACAATCACTACTCACTAAAAAAATTGAGAGAAATTTCACTCAAGTAAGAGTGGAATTTGATCCCACTCAATACTTGAGTGAGATTTTCACTCAACTTGAGTTACTTTTCACTCAACTTGAGTTAAATGCACTCAACTTGAGTGGCATTCACTCAAGCATAAGTGTGGAAATTGATCCCACTCAAGTTGAGTGATTTTGAGTGGTTTTAACTCAAGTTGAGTGAAAAGTAACGCAAGTTGAGTGAAAAGTAACTCAAGTTTGAGTGAACAGGTACATTTCACTCAAACTTGAGTGGAACAGTTCACTTAATTTTTTTTAGAGAGTATTGTGACTTTCGTCTGGTATGTCCCTTCCCCACTCAGAAAAACTTAGAGAAGAGTCATCTGCTTGACTGTTTACCGCCTAACTTTACGCAACAAAAGACCAATCTACTGCGGGTATATGCCAAGACAATATTGTTTTATTCCATCTTGTGCCAAGATATTGACTATGGACAGTCGCTGAGATCTTAATTATCAACAGCAGGAGTTTCCGTTTATTCTTTCGCTAAATTGCAGAACAATGAAATACCTTGCATTTGCAAGCACTGTCTGGCTTTTCATCGAAGAATCCAATAGTTAATCAGCTTGGAGAAGCCGATTTCTTTTACCGCTATAAATTCATCAATTGCGGCAAAGGGATATTATTCTTGTTTAATTAACTTCGCGGAAGATTGATGGGGCATAAAAACATCACTAACTGCAAGCAAAACAAGGTTTCGTCTGGAAACTCCACTCCACTGCATGCTATTCTTAATTAGTTCATCTTTGTGAAAGAGAGTGTTTGGATATTTATAATTGCACGAGAAATTATCCATCATTTGTGGGCGAAACACTGCCCCTGTTGGCGTCTGGGAAATCCACTGTCCAGGAATGATACTGATGTGGTTTTACAGGCACGGCGGAAACAATTGGTGATTGGAGGGGCCACTATCATGCAGAGCACTATAATATTCGCCGTCAAGCAAACGCTGATGTTCGGAAGTATGAATAATTTAAATATTAAATATTATTTCAATCGAAATACAAGCGTCTAGTCAATATTTAGCCGTCGTCTATTAAAGAATTTCCGCGTCCATAATCCAAAGTCCTAATTCATATAATAGCATTAACACCAAATTGCCAGCAAGACATCATGATGTTTCAAAAGTATCAAATTCGTATCGCTGATCAATATTCTTAATTCGTATGATTTTCAGTGTGAATTCGTTATCTAGAGTATGTGATGTATCTCAGTCAGGCTTTGATTTTGACTGTTCATATGAACATCATTACCATCGTAAAATATACATGGGTTCATACGCCCCCTAGTCCAGGGTTAAGCGGAATTAGACACGAGTTACGAAACGTAGCGCCATAATCTTGCACGCTACGCTCGTATTTTGCTATCAGCATGCGATATGTATCGACAAATTTGAGAAACTTTAGTGGGGCGCTTGGCGGTATAGCCCTGTATTATAAGATTCTGCGATGATGTTTTGCGACTGTTCATTAGGCGTTGATCATGTCGCTAACACAGATTTGTTCTACTTGTTAGGGAGCCTAACAAAGTTCACCTTATGAATGTGAATGGATTTTTTTCTTGCGCCCCTCATGCTTATTGGAAAGTAAACTCTGCATTCAATACAGATATATGTTATTTCACTTTACTCTGTCGTTTTTTCTTTCTCTGTCTTGTGTTTGTTTGTTTGTTTTGTTTTTGCTGAAAATATTGGGGGGTCATGCCTCTCCTCCGGCACCCCCTGTTCCGCCGTCCCTGTTTTATAATCTGTTTGACGCCCACATTATAGAGATTGTGCGTTTCCACTCATGACACAACAAAACTCCAGTCATTCTAAGAAAAAAACGCTTCATGACTTTTTCTTGTCGAAGAAATCGGTGATATTCTTGGTCCATCGTACTGGTTCCCTTAGCAGGAAAGTTTTCACCGTTGCCACGATGAATGGACAGGACGATCGATGTCATTGAACAAACACGCTATTCTTTGAGCATATACCCTGACATCTGATAATTACAAAAGCAGACAATTAAATTAACGGTCCATAGATCCAGATTTAATTTCAATCGTCTGAGAGTGTTAATTTGATGACAGGTTGTGGTGCATGCTGATGATTATGTATCCCCTGGACACGACGGTCAGATTAGATAAATCATTTTTCAATTATCATCTTGTCAAAGTTTGACCATTGGGAGCGTGGCAAGAAGAACAAAAAACCTCAACGAGTTGTTGAACAAACCTTCAAAGAAAACGCACACAAGTTATTATTGAACAAGCAATGCTTAGAAAATCCAGTTTATCTCTTTAAGCCAAGATATTGGCTATGGATAGTCATTGAGGTATGAAGAAAAGAATTTAA
This sequence comes from Hanleya hanleyi, assembly GCA_036873755.1. Lineage (NCBI taxonomy): Eukaryota > Metazoa > Mollusca > Polyplacophora > Lepidopleurida > Hanleyidae > Hanleya > Hanleya hanleyi. The sequence continues at coordinate 86,050 of JAVTVY010031514.1, read as the reverse complement.
ATTGCTTGATAGTGGATCCTATTGCCAACAGCAAGAAGATTCCGTGTTTTCGTTCACTAAAATCCACGCCAATGTAACATAACTTGCAATTACTGTCTGGGTTTTTATCCGTGGATTCTATAAATATTATTCAACTTAGAGAGCCGTCGGTCGCTTTTGAAGTTCGCTCATCCACTGAATTATGGAACTATAAATTCATCAAATGCATAAAACGAATATTATTCTTGTCGTTTAACTTTGAGAAAGACATCAACAATTGCAAGCAAAACAAGATTTTCTTTGTAGGGAAAGTGTTTTCTACTGTAAGCTAAGTAGGGAAAGTTTTTTTCTACTGTAAGCTAATTTTTACTTTGTGCATCGATTGGAATTGTGGTTTACAGGCCGCTTCCCATATGTCGCCGCACATCACCACAATTCGTTCGTATATTGATATTTACATTCCTGTGATGCCTATAATTATTAAACTCGTTGGTATCCATAAGAAACATTTAAACTCATAATAAAACATATAACATAAACGATCGATCGTGAAATAACGAGTGAAAAACGAGAGAATATATATACAGATATTTTGAGTTTGTACAAGAGAGTGCTAAGATATAAACACCCATCATTTGTGACAAAAATACTTTATGTCTGGGAAATTCATTGTTCGGAAAATGATTACCCAAGTTTATAATCCAAAGGTTGGTGTATTTCATTTATGACACATTAGTCTAATGTCCACTAATGTTTAATTAATTGATTCAGCTTTGATTAAGAAAGGGCTTGGACGTTTATGAGAATGCAGTTTGTCATTCAACTGAGATATTTGTACAGACATAAGACGACTGCATACGTGTTCATGATTACAGAAGTAAATATTCATTTAACTTATTGTGCTATCGAGAGAATGTTTGGTATATCTCATTGATTGCACTTTATATGCCGATGTATATTACGGGAGCCGCTTTCGTATATCTCGTATATGCAGGGGTGGGGAGGGGGGTGAGGGAGACGTTATTAAAATATTGAATTGGATATTTATAATTACGCAACAAAAGTTTATCAAGTCGAATCTTTGTAACACAGGCTATAATTATGTATGGGACAACCAAAATGCGAATAGCGTGGCATGTTTTCTTAAACTCTTGGAGCAAACACAGAAAGACCAAATTCTGCAGAAATGGTATAGCCGCGTACCGGTATGGTTGGAAAAGGGGGTCTTCTATGGAATTATTAAAACAAAGATGTCAAAGTTTACCATATTTTTTTCAACCTTTGTTGATAATCAATTTGAATAGTGCAATAGAATAGAAATAATGTTTTCATAGGCGTGCTCAATGGTTATTTTACGACTTCGCCCTTGTCCTGAAATATGAACTTTCCCAAACTAACCGTGCGTAATAACCATTGAGCATGCCTATGAAAACATTATTTCTTAAACTGACTTTAGTACCGTACTTTGACTATCTTTGTCAACTCTGCAGAAGAGATTGGGGTACACTGGGACATTTTCCACTTTTTTTTTTGCAAAAATCTCCGCTACTGTTGTCCTCTAGAGTAGCCTTCCATACTAGTAACTAATATTTATATGATATAATCATATAATAAAATCTGAAATATCTGCTATACTTTTCTCCAAAATTACATTTTAAAAAGTCCAAAAATTTGCCCCAGGTACGGGGATCACTGATACACCCATTGGGGAGCAGTGGGACAACAATTAAAATTCATTTTAAATCAAGTATATACTGTTATGTTTAATAGGAGTTTTAAAGATTCAACAGCGATGGCTAAGTCAGTTCCTATTTTAGACCCCTGCGTTACAAAAAATATTTTACAGGGGCCAAATCTGAAGAAAAAATATTTCGTGAGATTCCCATTCCAAGAGAAATATTTAACTTTGAAATGGTTAGTAATACTCATCAAATCCGATGGGATTAGTAAAAATTACTATTATCTAGGAAACAAAATAATGCACTTTGATAACATTTTAGAATGAAAGTAAATTTCGTCATTTGTTTACTATAATCCCAGTGTTGCCCAGCAAAAGTGTCCCAATCCGTCTCGTGTGCATGATCTGTGAAAAACAACAACAAATAGATACACCCGAGATAATAAATCGATACAATTAAGTCCATCCCCTATCAGTAGTTGAAAGAGCCCACAGAGTATCCATCGGAATACTATTGAGGGTATGGTATACTCAGGTTCATACACGAGTTATCTCCCCTGGACTGACATTTCTGGAGTTATTTTGGCACACTCCGGGCACAGCGCAAAGTTTTAAATTTGCCACCACTATTTTCTTTAGAAAAGAACGCAGTGGCAGCCCAAAATGAATGGAAGTTTCTTGGACAAAATTTAGGTCAAAATTACCAATAATTTTACTTGCCTTCATGACTTTTTTTTGTAGTTTTCTCGCTTCTCTCATCATTTGAAAGCGAAAAAGCAAGCACGGCCTTCATATTGCTGGATGGATGTCCATTCTGAGGAGCAAATGGGTTATTTTGGAGATTCGTTCTCGAAAATGCTGCTAGAGTTGACAAAAGCCATTGAAACAAAGATGGGAAAGTTATCGATCAGATATCCCACAATAATACATATAAATAGCAAGTGTTGTATACCACCACACTTGCAATCACTCCCAGATTACGATGAAAGGGGAAAAATCCGGTCTAATTTCATAATATGGTAGACCGTCCGTGTTCTGCAACTTCATAATTCTCCTTGCCATCTTAATAGCTGTCATCTAAAATACCATCCTGTTCAGCTTTGTCAGTGCTGCAAACGGGTATGTACGGATCGATGATTGGGTTCATCTACACAGTTATCAGGGTAATGGACTAAATTGTGTTCTGCTTCAGATATGCCCCTTGGCTGCGCGTAAAAATCATGACTTAATTACGACGAGAAATTCTGACAAAACCCCCGCTTTTTTCATCTTTTCAAGTTGGCACCGCGCCTGGGAACGGACAGACGTTTGATTGAAATCACTCTTATGATTTTTTTTCTGGAAATTGGGTCGACTTTTTAAAAGGTTTTCTATGAAAAATTGAGCAAGCTTTGAGGAGAATGTTCGAGATTCAGTTTTCTATAACATATGAGTGTTGTTTCTTAAAGGTGAACTGCAAAGCTTTTAATTTTATCTAAATTGTTGCTTATATACATCTTGTCTTATGTGACATAACTTTTATACGCTTTTGGGACTAATATAGTTTGCAAAATTGTACTAATAACAATATTTAAGTTATCCTGTTATAAATCCGTCTTGAAAACTTGCATCGCTTGTCTCTCTTGGTTTGTAGAACGTTATGACGTTATAGTGGTCCCCTTCATTCAGGTTTTATTCAAATGTGACGTCATACTACGTCCGGATGAATGAACGGGGACCACTATAACGTCATGACGTTCCAAAAACAACGGGAGGTAAGCGATGACGTTTTTAAAAGTTCTGGCTCCCGGTATAAGTTTTGACTTCTCAAATACCCAAAATAAAACAATAACCCACAGAACTATTACCACACATAATTGTAACAACTATAGAAGTTCTTGTTTCATGACATTTTAACAGAACATTGGAAAGCTTTTCAGTTCACCTTTAAAATAATAGTTTAATCATGCTTTTTCAGAAAATAGATACATATGAGTGAAAAGCGGACCCATGGCGAATAGAAGAAACCCTGGGGTGCAGCCTTCAGTTTTGGCGGATCAGTCGACCGAAAGTGACTTTTGGTATTCCTGCGCGGGTTTCGGTGATAAGTCTCCGCGACAAGAAAGGAGTCACATACCGAGGTCCACGAGACTTCAATAAACTGGTTGTCGCTTCGCCTGAATCAGCGGGAATGTCCATGAAGCTTCAAGAATGTCCGGTAATCTCCGGAGGTCAATTGACCTTTGACCGTAGTGGTCAAGCCTGCCTTGAATACGCCCCAGGCACTACAAGGTTATATGAGTAGCAATAGGAAGGTTGCAATGAGCGTCACAAGGCGACCATGTTGGGTTAATCCACAGGGGTTGTCTTTTGTTTCTATAATCTGTATAAATGAGGGCCAAAAAAAAGACACCCCTTGTGGATTACTTCAACATGGCCGCTCTATGACACATCTTGCAACATTTTCATAATAGCTGTTGTTTTGCGCAGGAACTGGCTAATGACATCAGGTGAGGCCGGCTCCAGCCACTGGCACATGTTAATTCAATGCAAACTACACCCATTTCAGAATATAATCGAACACACCTCTGTCAATATCTAGACGATGTTCATTCTGTTTAGTTATTATTACACCTGAAGAGATGCCTGTTTCACAAATATATAGCTTGAAAAACATTTTCTTTTAATTCATGGCGAAATATTTACCGAAAAAAATGGTGTCAATTCGCCGGGATTTATGCGATATACCCACACTCGGGTTTCAGCGCTTCCATAAAATAGAAATCCAAATATATATTTTTCTTTTCTAGTATTATAGAATTATGAAAATATAAATATCATTTCTAAATCTTCCGTCGTTTTCTTGTAATGTTTACAGGAGAAGGTGTAACAGGACTTTCGGAGAGCCCAGTGGAACGTTCCGCGATAGGCCTATAGATACCAGCTTCTGACACACAACACACATATCAGCATATAATCGAGCAAAACATCAGCGATGGTTGGGTGGTTCCTCTGCATCGATGGTGATCTCTACGGCTTCCTCTACCTTTAAACGTCAACTTAGGCGTTTGAAGCGGTGTCCACATTCCTTGCATTCCTCCTTGGTCCACTCCTTGACCCATGGCGTCCACATTTCAGGATTGGAGCGATATGCAAGAGGTGGGGAAAAATGACGACGTCTGGTGACTAAAAAGCAATCATATGACTCTACAAGAAAGTAGTCGTCGACACCTAACATTCAGACTCGAGAATACCGTGGATTCTCGGACGTAGCCTTAGTATCTCAGCCGCGCTTTTATTGCAGATGTAGAGACTACGAAGTATCCACACGGCCCCTAGCACCGGCTTAAGCGGAATTAGATACGCTAGCTCGGGAGCTGTGATGAGAGATCAGCTCAAACAACTCATCTGATGTTAATGGATGAGCATCATGGAAGTCTGATGGAGTAAACGCCTTAACACGGGGTAACCTGGTAAATGCAAGAAACCTAGAAAAACTAACCTGTAATGTCCGACGTCGAACGGCTTAAATTTCCCACCGAAACAATAAACCTACATATATTCGTCGAGTGCTGTAAATGATACGGCCGCTGCATCAACTATGTACATATCGTACTGCTATACTGGGCGGTTCCGTCGTGGTTGGTAGACGTATGGTGGCGCATTCGTGCAAACGTGTGAATGATCTCGAGAATGTAGTGCAAGTGAACATCTTGATGGTAAAAGGATTATCTGATGAAACGACCAGGCTGCTCTCATTTTATAGCACGTTAGCTGATGATCTGTTTTAGCACACTCTGTTCAAACTGGTCTAAACCAACATAAACCGGTCTAAACCCATTCTTATGTGTACACCATAACCCGAGGAACGCTCGCCAACGCCTAGTTTTAACGTTTCATCAATAACAGTAAGTTCAGCATTGTTCATATAGTGTATTTATCCCCAATGGTAAATCATACTCAAGCTGGAGGAGCCGCCCTGGGTGTTTTTATTATGGTGTTTATTCACAAAATAAAAACTGAAATATCGAACGCCATGTTTTTTTTATTATTTCAAGCACCATAGTATTTGGTACAAATGTTTACAGAGCTGACTTTAATTATCAACATGAAGACATAAAGAAAATATACGACATGTTACGGTATCCGTCACTGCTTGTCGTGGGTGAATACATTCAAATGACGCCGATGACGTCGTTGGCGTCCATGTTTGGGCAAGAAAAACGTAACATTGGTACCATCTCCATCGTCAATTTAGTGTTGAGGTGTTGTTTTATGGGCTCATTCCGAGCGATCGAAGCCGTTCAGTTGGTCCAAGGCTGTCTCCAGGGACGCACGATCCGTAACAGTGGACGAACTCAGGTTCACGAGTGACAATACGCTCGTGAACCTGGGTTCGTCCAGTCTACCAGTGGGAGATGACGATGGAAACATCGTCGAATCGTAGACCAGGGCGCCGGTAAATGTCACTTTCTGGATGGGCGTCAGAAAAGAGATCGCTGAGAACATTTATGGGGTCGCCCAGGTAGTGCACGTGACTCTTGAAGGCCCCATGCGTGTGCCTCAGAACCGTATCGCCGGGGTTCGGCTGGAGATTCAAGCCCTTCTCGACTGTGAATATAGGCGGGCTGTCGACGGTCGCATCACCAGTGACATTAGCTTCCCTGGTCCTCCAGATCTCCCCGGGCTCGTCTTCAGTGGCACTGATCTACCTGGGCTCCTCTTCAGTGGAAAGTTGTCGCACATGGTGTGGTGCCGGTCCATGAATCAAACGTTGGTGATGTATTAATTGACTGGGTCGCGTAAAAAGTTGACCACAATCGTTACATTGTTCCATCGCTCCCTGATGAAGTAACCGTTCGTGGCGCCGTAATGCATCCCGGTGATTAAATGGCCATGAGCAGGTTCTACAAGTTTATCGTGCACCGCTGTGGATGGAGGATTCGTGGCGTCGTAATTCTTCCGGACAAGTAGATGGCTTCAGGTAGGTCGTACAAGAGAACATCGCGGCTACGTATCAGGGAATGAAGCCCATTTTTTAAGCCCTCATCCCATAAGAACTCCCCTACGTAGTTCTCTCCTCCAATCAGCACATTTCTGTCATGTACAACCTGAGAGCTTCAAACGCAAATATGCTCGGGTAAGCACTTGAGCCATGTCTCCCCCTATACACTAAAACATAGGGGTGGTCATATGGCCCTTGAAGGTACATGTGAATCTTGGAGTGTACTCAGAGAAGACTAGATGACGTCAACTGTGACGCCATCAGTACTAGAGTCACAGAGTCGCTGGGAGACGCACTTGAGACATGTCATGCTCTGTCCACCACTGCGCATTCGCAGATTTACGTCACTTCAACTACAAACCACACAAATCGTGTTCTACTCTACGAGTACTTCAATATGACACTCAACACGGCCCATTTAGGTCAGGGATGGTCCACCTCTGCTCCAAAACGTCCACGCAAATGCCTTTTATCTACTACTCCCCGACTGCTCATGCGCAGACATGGCCGCGGTGATACTTGGCAGAAGTTGCTGCCAGAATCGGTACGATATAAGAGGATAAGGGGCTTGGCAGAAGGAAACGTTAGGTGATACTTCTGCAGTTATGGAAAGAGACGACTATAGGGTTGTGTTGATGAGTGTGAAGAGGGTAAATTGTTAATTAGATTGCGGGGATTACACAGTGTCTATGTGACACTGATAAGAGGGATCATGTGTAGGGTGAGTTGGGGGTAACGGGTTGCACGGCGTGTTCGCACGATCAGTGCCCATCGCGGTGCGATGGAGTACCCAAGTACATCCATCCATCCATAAGATTGATCACTGACGTCATCGTGACATCATCAAATCGGAAGTGAGGTTATATATTCAGCATCGAACCATATTTAAAGACGAACTCTAGCCATAACCAGTATGGACATCGGAAAAATGGAAGCATCTCTAATGATGACCTATCATAAGAAATATACTAAATCGCAAAGAATAAAAGAACACAAACTCAACATATAGTGTGATACATATTCTATTGAGCAGTTGATTTCTTATAAATGATATCTCAACATAATATACATTAATATACTCTTTCAAAATATAATTGATTCAGAAGTAGATCTTACTCAGATTTCAAGATATTCTGCGATCATCCATTCATCAAAACTAATATCTGGTATTTTTTTCTTCTCTTGATTGGTCAAAGTACGAGCCACCGAATAATTTAGCATGCATTCAAATGCATTACTATCATCTGATGGGCATTGAGAGTATTTGCAAGGGCGTCGTTTGGAGGGGGAGGGGACGTTGTGTGCGAACGACCCCCTCTCAGCGCTGAACCGTATGCGTATGTTATTTTCCTATGTTGTACAGCACAGTCCTGGGCTCTCTATTAGTAAAGTAGTTATAAACGGCATCTTTGGTAGTATTATTTAGGGGGAGATAACTCAGTCTTGTGACGTCACTTCCGGTTCCGCCCACGTGACCAGAAGTGACTTTTGACCCCTGAGCATGCGTACAATACCGGATATTAATAATGGTGCGCAGGGTTAAAGGTCACTTCCGGTCAGGTGACCAGAATCGGAAGTGACGTCACAAGACTGAATTATCTTCCCCTAAAAAATAATACCAAAGATGCCGTGTATGCACTACTTAGTAAGCATACGAAACCAACCCCTCTAAAAAAATAGAACTTAAGATCACTTTACACTTTTTCAAAGCGATGCGACATGTGTTCTTCGATGTCTCTTGATAGTTTCCATCATGCCTGTTGTACATTATTCAGCTGTTTAACTGAACATCCAATAGCTAGAGCCATCTTCGCGAAGGAAATGAACACCGAATAGCAGAAAACGTAAGGCTAAATCTGGGATATTTCCTACAAACTTCTATCAACCGCATGTTTAGGATTAGAACACTAAAACTGAGATTCAGTTTGAGCACACGTGTTTAGTTTTTGAACATCTTGGTGTTTAGGTTTTCAACACCTATGTCACCAAAACGCCTATGTGTTAAAAACCTAAACACGCTTAAGCTGAAACGTGTGCTCAAACTGTACCTCAGTTTTAATGTTCTAGCCCTAATCATGTGATTTAGAGGTACGGGCAATGATGCGTGTAATACATTATACGCTGTCAGGATGGTCACTGACAAACAAGCTGTGGTACAGGCGTGAGACCATGAAAATTGTGGTCAAACGGCAACGAAAGAAATGGTCAAGCGGATATCTGACTATAAAAGTAAGGTCTGTCAAGTTTGTACCATAAATATTTGGTCGGAGTAACCATATTTTTCTGACTGTCCATTCAGAGCATTAGGGTCACATCTAGATTCTTGTTGTCCTACGGCATCTTCTTATCCTGACTTCAGAATCCAAGTGTGCCTAGGCCTACATCGTAGCGATCATGACAATGATTAGCATACAATCCGGCATAATATCACGTATTTGTCTGGCTCTCGATGCAAATGCTAAGTAATAATTAGATAATTTGGACATATATTGCATCCACCCGATTATCCATTGTTTTCTGCCATACTGTATACGATACGAAACTGCAGTGAAAGTTTCGTTTCCAATATCTGCGGAAGTCAGCGTGAGTCCAGACAGTTCCCCGTGTTCACCAATGTCCAGATGAGCCGCATCCGAAGACTCCACATATAAGGCAGGTACCATACGACGGATACTCAAGTTTTGAGATAGTGAAAACAGTGGAATTCTCCATATACGGAGTGACAAATAGATTGATGGGATCACGTGACCTATGGTTGAGCCAGACTGCCTAGAAATTGATGAAACACTCTTCCGGTGTTCATAATGATGAAACTGGAACGTTACATTAAGTTTATAAAACGAATAGAAATGTACACTGATACACATTCTTTACATATCTGCCACAGATTTGAAACCAGTAATCCAGGATCATACATTTTGATATTTCTGACTTACCAAAACATCTGTGTATGGACTACATTAATCTCCAACGCAGAAGAGTTTCAATTTCTTTTACACTGCACTGAAACTCAAGACATGCTATTTGTCATTATTTTTTCACACAGTTCTATTGAGACGACTCCTCGCAGGATGACTGTCCGGGTGAGAGGAACTCACCCAGGATAGATTTGAAAACGAGTAGGTCCTCATCTTCTTTATCACACAGTGCGCCAACACCAACGACAGTCTTTCATAAAAGGACTATTGAGAAAAGGAAACAAAAAGAATTGTCAGTTGTTAAGCGGCCCATGAAGTTAAACTGAGATGAGAAGATGAAAAGTGAAAAGTGAAAAGTGCAAACAAAAATGAGGAAACTGAAATATCGAAATTTGTTCTGGTATTTCACACTCTTAGATGAAAGGTAAATACCCAGACTACTCAACAGGTTAGCGAGAACTGCCTCTCTAAAATGGAGGTAAAAAAGGTCGTTTTTGCTTAAAATTCATCATAACACTCTTAAGTATTGTTACATTTCGCAACAGTGATATTTCCAGTGAAAGTGTACATAATCTCATTTTTCAATAGAAAGCAAAACATGCCGTCTATTATTATGCAAATTAGATAAATCATAATATGTTTTTTTACCATCCGATCCGGATATATATGTCCATGGTTGCCTTTGGAGGATGTCTCTTAGTTATATATATTGTTGAGTTATTGGGCAAAAACGACCTCTTCTATATACCTCCATTTTGGAGCGGTAATTGCATGCTCAAGGTTTTTATCGTCCTCTCCGTACCGTTCGAAAATAAGTGGATTTAGATACGGCATCTAAAGCAAAAAAAACAAACAAATGTTATCTTAGAGTCGCTTTGTAAGAAGAGAACTTAAATATAGAAACAGGTAAAAGACTATATACATACGGTGTTGGATCCCATGTAAGTCATATTCCGGCTGATGTCCAACAGAGTTGTATCCCCTGAAGAAAATGTTGGCCGATAGGGAATCAGATCGGTGATTTTATTTGGTAACATTGATCGAATACGCTTCTGGAGCAATTCGTATGTGGTACTGAGGTCACGATCTGTAACATCCGCCAAGGCAGTTTCCGAAGATGTCGATCGATCTAGAAGAGAATTGTCGAATCCTGGGTCCTCTGATAAACCAACTGACCCATGCAGAGATCGTTCAATATTTTGTGCCAGGCAGAGGGATGCATCCTCTTGGAAACTGGAAGTTGCCTGTGGAAGGCCGAAATCGAAGTCGAAGTCATTCAGAGACAGCTCTATCTGACTTATTTCTGGTCGGGACCGAACCACGCTGTCTCTCACATTAGAACATACCATTCTCGGATATCTCTCGCTGAAGTCTCTATCTGAAGATTGCATGTCATCCCAATTGTTATCTGTTGAAAAGTACACAGCTCCTGACCTGGGCTTGTGAGACCCGAGCCTGTCCTCTTCACGTATATAAGCCTCTGTTTTAATGGTTAAATTGGCCGGGAAGTCTGCCATCTCTGTCTGAGTTGATACCGTGATTGTATCTCCGTCCAGCTCAAAGTCGTCTGACAGTACGTCTTCTCCGATAACCCTTCCCACCTCACCAGGAAGCCATGGTTGTCTGAATTCGAAAGCTAGTTTCATTCTTTTCTTAGCTTTTGCAATTCTCCCTCGTCTGTTGGTGGAGTAGACAAAGACTTTGGGGCCAATCAATCGTATTTTAGCGTGATCATGCTCACAGTTCTTCTTTAGGCAAAGCAAGGCTTCCATTATATCGTTGGGTATTTCTTGTGGTTTGTGCAGATTGTACACTTTCACGGTAGGTGGCGCTGGTCGCAATGGTTTGAAAACGGCGAGTTTTACGCAATTTTCGGTACTTCGCGTGGTTGATGTATGATCTGGGTGAGCATCGACTTTTTCTTCGAAATCGCTAACTTTTGGGTCAACGATTTCTCTTCTGGCATCATTATAGTTATCAGGGCCAGCTTTCACATCAAGCTCGTCCAGTAGGCCAACATCTGGGTTGTTTGGGAAGAATTTCGGCACGTCTTTTTCAATGATAGTCACATCGGATGATGGAGCTGGGAAAAAAGGAGAACAGTAATAAATGGCCCACATCAGTAAACATGATATACGCCAGGGTGTCGAAATATGAAGGTAAGCCTATACAGAGTTCAGAGCGGGATCCAGTATAAAGCCTACTTTCTCTCAGTAGAAAGACTGAATATCGGCAAAATCGCCCGGGTCATATTAAAGCAGACAGTGGGATCGCTTAATAGACTGTGCGACCTGCTGCCTGTGCGAATCATGCCTTCGCGATAGTCTTCTAGGAAAAGCGAGTCTCGCGGGGTGCGAATGTGTTGACATTTATCAGTGACCGGAAGTCAATGATTTACAGAAACAAGGATGCATACAGAAATAAGGATGCATCGTGGGATATCTCCCAGTTTTAAAGCACTTGATTGGCCAATTCAAATTTTCAAAACACAGATTTTCATTGGCTTGTGAGGCTTGAAAGAAAATCCAGCCTAAATCATAGAGTTTTTCGGTTAACACAGGTGTTCGTGCTTGCCAGTCAGGAACTGGAGCTATAGATGAGAAGGTAGCATTGGCCGCATGTTTATTTGTAACGAATGCCCACAATCCACCCGATAGAATGGTTGTGAATTCCTCCGATTAATAAAATAATACAACACTTACCGTCATAAAAATGTTCTTCAGTCGGCATCCTAGTCCATTCATAGTGTACCGAGGCCAAGCTGACAATACAACTCGCCATCACGAAGCACACAAAGGCGCCCATGGAGAACTCCAGGAAAGCCCATCCCCAATAGAGCGCCCATCGGTTAGATTCCTTCCCTAGAAATGAGCCAACGTCATAGTTAGTTGAGGTGGCAATAGTTGACGTCTGGCGACTAAAAAGCAACCATATGACTTCACAAGAAGTCTCTCTCGGCACTTCACAATCGGACTAAAATACGGAAGATTCTATAACGTAGCCTGGGTATCTCAACCGCGCTTGTATTGCAGATGTTCATGTGAAAACTATGAAGTAACCACAGGTCCCGATCACCGGTTTATGCGGAATTAGATACACTGTTACTCTCAAGCAATTTTCAGAAAATAACTCAGATATGAATATAACGCGGCAAATTTAAGGTTTATATCACATGATAGGATGGAAGTGTTTTTCCTTTTTTCCCATGTTGATCAAATCGACATAGCACATTTTCGATCAGAGCGCTTGTAAGATAACGTCGTGACTTTGCATCGGTTTACATTCTTCATTGAACATTTCCCGCTAAATAATAAATCATTAAGAGGATTATTATGTTCCACTGTGATTTGTATACGTCTAATCCACAAAACGGTATCATTTAAGATAATCAAGTATGAAGTTAAAAGAAGTGTCTTACGTGGACTATGGGTTTCCAGCGTCTTGGGTAAGTTTAACACGGCATCCTGTATTCCAAGCCAGAGGGCGCTGATTGCGTTGGTATTGGCCGGATTTGATTGGTCGTCACATGTGACACATGACATCATGTTCTCATCTTCAAACCACGAGGAAACCACACTTACACAACGGTTGAAAACATCTTCAACCAGGTCGATCAACTGGCCTGTGTCGGCTATTAACTGGGTCGTGTCTTCTTGTCCACTATATATATTCATGGTGATGCAAAAAAAAAAAAAAAAAAAATTACACATGATAGCTCATGTACAGTTAATGTCGAAACATTCATACATTTGGGTTTATCATTAATGCAACGCTGTTAGTATGATCTGATCGAATCTCGACAAAAAACATTTGGTCGTTAGTAGTGTATAGATTTCTATACTACTGTCGATTGGGCATAGACGTGACGTAACCAATGCCGTTTGGCTGACAATATTTGATCGAATTTCCGTAATCCACGTGATGCTACTTGGCTCTCATGCACATAAAATACTCCACTGTAGTATAAAATACCCTATGCATATCTGCTTTCTGTACTCAATATGTATGGATGCTCTGGCTCACCACCAGGGCATCGAACCGACCGGAGTGTTGCACATCGCTCCAATTTATGCATTATAAAATTGAATTGAATTGAAAAAAAAAAAATGAATTGAATTGATTTAGCCTGCAATTTAGCCTGATATGTATCTACTGTCTGTCCCAGATAATATATTCGGAGACGTTTTCGGCGATATTTCGGAGACAATTTATCGTATAACATTGAAACTTCACACAGTATATCAAATGAAAAATACTAATGTTTTCCTCATATTTCATTAAAATCTGTTGGGAATTGACGAAAATCAGCAATACCTACCATGTTATTTTGGGACTACAATGACGTTGATCTGCCAATGTTATAACATGCAGGCTTGACATCATGACGTCAATAAATAACCTACAAATTTCCCATCTAATTCTTGTTTTCGCGATTTGTTGAGAACTACTGGAAGGATTTTCTTGATACTTTGGAATAACATTGGTACTTTTTAGTTTATCTCCTGTGTGGAGTTTCAATATCCTCCAATCAATTGTCTCCGAAATATCGCCGAAAACGTCTCGGATATATTATCTGGGACAGATAGTAAATTGTGCCATTAGTAGTTGCTACGGTGTTGGTTCTACCGAGATTATCTCTCCGAAAATATCTCTCGAAAATTATCTATCCAACTGGTCATCACAATCCAGGAGCCGGAGGATAACATATTCCGGCTTTCCGGCTCGTTGAAACTCTCCCTCCGACTTTCATATTCCGAACACTCGAGAAGGAATTTCGACCTAATCTGCGACACTGTCAGAAGAAACAGTGCCTTGTTCTGACGTGACCACTATGTACTTCATGGTTGAACAATCTCTTTTATCGTCACTCTGATCACAATTTTTCCATGGTCAAGATGCGAGTTCGACCATGCATGCAGAACGTGGTCGGTCACGTCGGAATGAGTTTTTGGTCGCAATAATTCTGGAGGTGTTCATCGATGAGATCTTTATTAAGTTTTGGCGCCAATGCCCATGCGCAGCTGGGACAAATAGACTACAATTCACCTCCCAGAGAAGGAAATAGAAATCGAGATGCTATGACAGTTGTTCACGTTGTTGTTGTGTTACAAAGAAGACGAGATAGTTGATTAGCAGGCCTTACCTTCCGATCTGGCCAATTAGAGCACACCATATTATCAGGATAACTGACCCACTAGTCTTCATTTTCTTCCATCAAAGCTGTCCTTGAAAGGCTGACTACTTTATGCGCATGTTTTCTCACATGGCGGTATCAAATCATCGTGTCACCATGGTCGATGCCAGGCTGGTTTGAATCAAGGTCGTTGGCGTGACGTCATCAACGTGGATGGCGCTTACGACGTCATGAACGGATGAAAATTATGACGTCATGACGTCTATACTACTCGGCCTCAAAACGTAAAATAGCGATATCATGAAGTCATTCATAAAGTACCTTTTTGTTTTGTGGATCTCAATATATTGATGATCTTGTCTGCGGAAAGGCGAAGCGCATCACTCTATAGGTGAATACTGGATTAGCGCACATCGAGTAGAGATGTGTCGAAATAGGTAGCTACAGACGGAATTCCAATGTATTTCACCTTTAAGTTGCCCAAAATATAAAATAAAGAAATCTTTGACAGCAATATTGCTCAAAACTTTTCCTCTAAGTCTTCTCAGCTTCAAGTTCAATTTAGGTAAACCAAGATGGTAAATCAGGGGAATACCATCTAGACGTTACGCTATATGAAAACTTCGTGCGGAATGCTTGCCGATATTCTACGAAATCCCATAAGCCAAACACGAGAATTTCTGCCTTTTCTCTTTGACAATGATTGACGTTTAGTTCAAGGAGATTAACATCTTCGCATGGCACAATCTTTTGATATTTTCTACCCCTCAACAAAGTCTGCACACTGTCTGGAAATGCCATTTTGGGATACTGTTTCCCGATAATGTTTATATATTATTCTACGTGCTACCGTGGGCGTGATTTTGAAATTGTTTCACCAAGCTAGCCACCTGATTGGCTAACAAATGTAGTTTCAAATTCTCACGGGATTTATATAGCGCTGAGGTCAGATATAACATCCCGTGATATTTTATCAGAGATTGCTTCAAGTTGTACCGGGAGATAATAGTCGTCATCCATTTTACGTCATCGGAGTATATAACTAGGCGAGTGAAGAAATGGCCCACCATCCTCGTCAGAGACGGGGTTTACACCGAAAAGAACGTCTGAAAGAGGAGTGAAGGGACCCAGGTGAACTGTTCTCGGTGTGTTAACGAAATTCCAGTTGCGTGCAGTGGAGTCTTGTTCGGAAAAATACCATTATTTTCAAAAACCTTTCTAAGGAAACGCCCTTTGGAGTTATGATTCCAGTATTCCATGGACAATATCCATGTACATAAGATTTTACAGATTTAATTTCAATATCGTCATCAGTTCACGCCATCAAAACTCGAGTGACGTGCAGACCCAAATCAGGACTTTTTTTTTGTTATGTGCACTTGTTCCAACGTTGTGAATAATCTACTACGTTATTACCTGGGGAAAAATTCTCGCCTTGTAGGAACCACTAACAGACAGATCCAGAAGAAGACTTTTGGCTTGGTATGGAAAATACCCATGTACCAAAATTTGGAAGAATACTTCGACACGTTTTCTAAACTTTATTTTCCGAAAAAGAAATCCCGAAGTGGCACCACATAGATGAGCGTATGAGCCCGCCTATACAGTCAGAAAATTGGTGATGGGCCCTCGGCTTGTTATGGTGATCACCCTATAAAGGCAATGAGGCCAGTTCATCAACTTTTACGGGTGATGGGCACCGAATGTATTAAGATTTTATAGGGCGATTTAGATACTTTACTTGCAGTCTGGGAGTGGGGATAGGGCCATCGTCTCCGCTTTAACACACGGTTCATGCCAAGGACCAGTCCATATTTCTACCCCGCATTATGGCGCGGAACTGGCGGGAGCGCGGTAACATCAGCAGATATCCCTCATTTCGTGGCGTCTGATTCGGCTGAGCCAACCAAAAAGCCCCTACCATTATGCTCCTTTCAAACCACTATGAAGAGTTCTCGGGATTGGTTGACACTCGCGTTACTGCAAGCTGGTTAGATCCTGCAAGCGAATATCCAAATGAGGGGAGCAGATAGGATTTAATGTTAATTAGATTGGGCGAGGCTCCATCACCTTAGAAAGGTGATAGTCTAAAATTTTCACTCACTGCTCATCGCCCTAGAAGATATATTTTGGGTGATACTGTCATCACTTTTTTTGTGATAGCACTCGTCTTTTTTCTCACTGTGTGTTGCAATCCGAAGATACTCCACATCTAAATCATTTTTTTGGAAGAAGTTATAATTTTCCCAATCATAATGTGGAGAGGCATATGCTTGCGCACTAAATTAGACATAATGCAGGACTGGTGACCGATTGGGTAAAAACAGCTACATGTATACTACATGCACCTAAATGAAACTGAAATAAAATTGATGACAAACAAGTATTTTATACCAAAAGATGTTTAATATCCATATGCCTATACTCAACCATGAACACATTGATGTCCTTTTATAGTAATAACAAAGGCACTCGCAAACTGATTATTTATAATGCTATTCTAGAAAAATAAAGAAATAAACACTACGGGTATATATGCCTTCACCCAATAACAGTATAATTAGTATGCGAGTGCCTTAGGGTTATTCGCGTGCATTTATCATTGTCAGAATTGGGCGAAACGTATTCACAAAACATATACGATTATTCATGAAAACACCTTGATAATTTTATATTCCAAATATAAAAGTTTGTGCTCCACTGAGCAGATTTGATGACGATGCTATATTATATTGTCCTTATATACAACGGTCCACATAACCATGCTGATATTTACTGTTTTACAAACATTAAAATGAAACAATTCCGTCGATGGAAGAACCATGGAATGACAAGATAGGCATGATTGAGCAACAGAAAACGAAGCGATGATTTGGGTCTGCGGATTTTGAATTTAGGAAGCACTTTAAGAAGAATTTAAGAATATCTGCACGTCATCAAATTGCACCAACCTGAATGTATCAATGCACTGGAAGAAGAAGAGGAAAAATGACATTCCGAGGAAGAGGGATGAGGAGGGAGCGTAGGTCAGAGAATTATCGCCTCCGAACAGCGTATTTTCGACGACCATGAGGCTGCGTGGTACACTGTCTCGGGCAAAAAAAAAAAAACAAAAATCTTTCGACCGTCTCTTCGATCGTTCTACTGAACTTCCCTCACATATATTCATATTCATTATATGTGAGGTAAGTTCAGTAGAACGGTCGAATGAGTTATAAAGATTTGTTTTTACCGAGACAAGGGTACGCCCGCAGCCTCATGGTCATCGAACCCTAACCCAGACAATCTATCAGATATTATAACCTTCGTCTCTCCTATCATATCATGGAAAATGTTCCGTTTATTGGCCGTAAAGTGTTATTTTCGTGCCAGAAGGTCATCGAATGGCCTTGAGATTTGAGGAAGAAGGCCAGAGAATCGGTTCCTGGATCTGTTTTTAATCAGTGGATGATCGTATATGCATTGATCGCGATCGGAAGATGATAGCAAGTCTACACGATCAAATTTGTCAGTAAACCTGTTCGATTTTGTAAATGTCCACGTGACCACATCTCCTGTCCCGAAGCCTTTCTAGGAAGTACAAAGACGCACAATGATTGGTCAATCCTTCAGAGCACTCACTTAATAAAATGAACACGATGCCGCCATCTTTAGGAACTAGATGTTTGTAAAATGAGACACGCCTCAGCTGTAATATTTCAGGACATTCCCAAAGAATAAGATTAGCACCTGTCCACGTCCTCCAATTCTGCTCAAGGATCGAAATATTCCCCTCCGCTTTGAATGATGACAAATAGTACGTTGTGTTTATATTGCTGGGACGTTTTGGTAAAACGGAAGTCCCAATTCGACCAATAATATCAACTTCTTCGTATGAACCTGCAAAAAATATGTTACAGGAAATTTACAAATACAGTTGTAGTTTGTTTGTGAGTATAGTTGAAGAAGTAAAATGCCCCTCTCCACCCCGCCCAGTCTCGGATTGTTTAGGAGAGTGGTCACTCTCACTCCCCATAACTTATTCTCTATGGGAGCTGTTTATTACTCTCCTGGTCAAAGTTCACAGCTTATATATTTAAGCGAATTACCCACAATTCCAATATAAAACTGCTTTTAATGCAAATATAGCAAGACATGAAATATAAATGTAAAAATTATATAACGAAAATATTGATAGCCATATAGATGTACCGGTAAATATAAAATTACTGCATATACATTTTAAATGCTGAATATAAATATAAAATTATTATAAAGGAGATGGTACGATAAGGCGGGATATACGTGGTGCGGTAAAATCCAAAAAATAAAATGTCCTCAAAATAATTGTGTCTTAATGTAACGACAAGAGAAAATATATGTAAACAATATGTAAAAGTTCTAGCTCGATTGCGTTATCATTGTAGTCATGACATGAAATTGAAATCCGCGGCATGTGCTATTTCGTGAAAAAAGGGTCTAAATCGAGTCATTAAAAGACACATTTAGACACGAAGGACCCCTTGGACCAAAAAGATTTTCCAGCAGTGAAGATATAATGTCATCGGTCATCACCACGTTCAATGGCGTTTTGGTCCAAGGGGCCCTTCATGTCTAAATGTGCATTTACATGACTCGAGTTAGACCCATTTTTCACGAAATAGCACATGCTTCGGATTTCAGTTTCAAGTCATAACAATAATCATGAAGCTATCGAGCCTTAATGAAGAGCCTTAATGTATGTTGTAAAAACCAAGTGTGCTTTCAGACACAGCTTGGCGGGAGAAACTACTAACTCCGGAGGTGCTCTTGGTTTCAGGAACGTCAACTAGGTTAGAGAGAACTACTTCTCTAAATTGGAGGTAAAAAAGGCCGTTTTTGCCCGATAATGTTGAGGATAAATCGAACTGAGAGACATCAGGCCGCAACCTCCAAACATGGTTATCTTCCCTTCTGCCATTAACCGGCAGAAGGGGAGATAACCCTGTTTGGAGGTGGATCAGGCCGCCCAAGGCGACGATGGACTTATATATCCACATCGGATGGTATTTAAAAGGCAAATTGGCGTCTATCTAATTTGCATATTAATAGACGACATGCTTTGTTCTCTATCAAAAAGTATTCTATGCAAACTTTCATTGAAAATTTACGAAATGTAAAAATATATAAGCTAAGTCCCTTAAAGATTTTGGAGTATTGCGATTCCTAAATCAAAAGTTATTAAGCAAAAACGACCTTTTTACCTCCATTTTTGACAGGTGGTTCTTTCGAAGGTGTTAACGTCTGAATGATGCCGCTACATCATGAATCAATTCTCATACAAAGTTACGACCCTTCGATAGTACCTTTGCCATACGTCAGCCATCTTGGGTGCGAAAACGCAGGGTTGTTCTGACATATGACGGTACGGGGAGCGGCCTAAACGTGACGAGATTTTCTGAATAAGACAGCACTACTGGACCTACTTCCCCGCAGCCTAGCGAAGCAAGTTTTGCAAACAACAATACGCCTAAACGAACCCATAATGTGTTCACCTTGTTAAGAGCCAACGGATTTTATCAGAAGAAGAAGAAAAAAAGAACACTGTTTTTAGTCGAAATCAAAAGATCACACAAATAATTCAATGATGGAAGGGTGGTGTTCAATCTGGCATAATGGGATTGTTCGGAGGACTGTTAATTCTCCCAGCAACGTCAATAACAGAGATACCCCACAACACACTTGATGTATGAAAACGACGGGAGAGCTCTAAAATTACGAAACGGACGCGACCGATTGTTTGAGGGGTCGGAATTTATACGTTTCGTTAGAAATTTTCTGCAAATGAGCATGCCATCGGTTTGAAACCAGATAGTCCGACACGCAGCCCCTACAAGATATTTTATGATACTGATTTCTGTCATTTTAACGGACAAAATCTTATTGCTGCTGGACCGTCCCCGAACGTGGAGAATGTAGCGGTAGTGATATTTCATTGGCTGAATAATTTGAACATGGCGGAAAATTGATCTTATCGGTTCAGGAAAGCTGTAAGAATGCTCGAGTAAACTACCCACGGAAAGTTTAGAACGGATTCCAAGTCCGAGATTTAACATAAATGGTAGGTTTCATTATTTTGAGTGGAGAAAATGATGTATAAAGTATCGTTTTTTGACTGCCCGACATTTCGGTCCGGCAGCTAAGTCGATTTTGCCAGTTAAACGGGCAAATAGAACTCAGTATTATAAAATATCTTGTAGGGGCTGCGTGTCGGACTAGAAACCAGATAGATTGAAGCATCGCATCCTATCTGTCTTACTGGTGGAGGCGGTTTACAAAATGTGGAGAAATATATGTAATGACAATGCCAACCTGGGCATCAAGTGATACGCCGTTTATCTATATAGATCCTAGCCCGAAAACATCGACTAAGGAGTCTATTTTTTTTTTGGTTGTTGTTGCTGACTCCTTAGCCCGAATCACTCATACAGACCGAAAACGAAAAAAATAAATAAGACGTCAGTCGCTCGAGATTAACTGCACACGGCGTGGGGAATTGAGACAGAGGCACAAAAAGCATTTTATCGAATAAATAATATGATTTGGCATCTCCAGCACTATGACAACCACCTAATGACTCCTTTAATTAAATGGAATCTGCCATCAAACACGGATTTTGTCAACAAAACCGTTATGTTTCTTTCTTCACAGTTTACAGGGACATGCGCAGAATGGGGTTGACCTTTTGACTGACGTCATCAAGAAATCGATACATGCTGATTTTAAACCAATAGCGACGTGTGTTTATTCACGTGATCAGAAAGGTCACGAGATCAAAATAGCGAAGGTCACATTTTGTCCGCATCAAAACAGTCATGATAGATGGAACATGGACAAAGAAGCTCAGGTCGGTCAAACCGTACCAAATTGGCATATTTTTTCTCTCCCGTTTCGTTATTTTCGTCAGCGAAAAGTCGCTTTTCGCGACATGAGTTTTTATCTCCAAATTTTAACCTACCCTCGATCTGGGCTGTGATAGGAATGCCACGCCCCCTTACCTATATTCACCTATCACAGCCAGAGTTTCTGGGTTACTATAGATCCCTGAAGTTAGACCGCATATATATCTTCATACACAAAGTCGAATTCGAAATGTTACTGGCAACTTTGTTGCACTAAAACTAAAGTAAATGATTAAAATTTGCAGCAAAACTGTAGTGTATGGGTAACCTGGCCGTAGGATCCTGTATATAAACATACCATGTCGTGTAGAGATACACCTTGGGAGTGCAGGATAAGGCTCGTAGTGACCGGGTCGCAGTTCTTCTGTGATTATTGTAACATCGTCCACGGACCGACACCTTCTGTCCAGCGGAGTCACGTTAAAGAATGACATGTTCACATACGGATACAGGGCTGAAACGGGTAGAATATACTGGTGTCAGTAAGAAAGGAGACCATTGTACAGTGTCCCAAGCAAATCAACTGGAAGTCTGTGACGTTAGATTAGACTGGCTAGAATGTATTGACATCTGCATCCCTGCTTATGATATGACGTAGATGCGCAGTGAAATTGCATGTATCGTGTTCGCGCAGATTCAAAATAAAAATTGAGCGGTGCATCATGGGAGATTAGCTTATGCTAATACTCAGCTTTATAAGATAAAAACTTATTCAAATACTCAGCCACTTCAATGTAAATAATTAGTGTCATCCATAATCCCCCGCGTGCCGTCTACGCATCTCGTCTTTCGTGTGCAAGGAGTGAGTGCAAGATTAGAGTCTAGTGGTGTAGGCGGGTTGGCAAATGCCGGTATCTAATGATATACACTTCTACTTGATTTGCTTCGGGACAGTATTTATGATTTACCATATCAGATAACGATAGAATTTCCACTGTCGAAGTCAGATGCGGTCGCTTTTGACTTTTTTTCAATGGCTAGAATGGTCGAAAGACTTTAGAGCGAGGTTTACCATCATAACCGAAAAAGTCAACAGAGCGAGGTTTCGATACCTAAGTGCGAGGTTTCGATACCAAAGTGCGAGGTTTCGATACCAAAGTGCGAGGTTTCGTTTCGATACCAAAGTGCGAGGTTTCGATACCAAAGTGTGCCGTTTTGATACGAACGAGCGAGGTTTCGTTACGAAAGGGCGAGTTTTCGATACGAAAGTAAGAGGTTTCGATACTCCACTTGTCCATGCCCCAATAGAGAAAGCTGACCTTGTCGACGTGGCTATGACGCATACGGACCCCCCTCCCCCCACACATTCTTATTAATGCTAGGTCAACAGAGGTACAATGCAGAATTGAAAAGTACGGTGATCCGAACTTTCCACAAACATCGCTTTTACTATCTATGATGTCACTCCCGGTGGTTTGCTGCTCGGGCGGGAATCCTGACCGAAAATCGGACTGGTGGCTGGGGTATTACTATGCCCCAGTGATGTGGTTGATGTTCCGTGAGTTCACCATCAAAAAGGTAGGCTATATCCCAAAACCACAGGTGTTTGGCAAGTTAATTAGCTGGGGGGTATCGTAATCAATAGATCGGACAAGGTGAATCACTAAAGTATAACCTCCTCTCGATCATCCGTATACATTTTCACAGAAATTAGCCTACCTCTATATTTCACCTCCTATTTTGTTCTTTAGAGGTTAATTCTTCATGCTACCATCCAAAGATTCTCATAATCAATCAATTATGGGTGGTAAATCGTCCAAACACTATAAATTTTAGCGTCCACACAACTCCTGTTACAACTTCGGCCAAACTCGGCAATCTCCGTTTTATTGTAGCGCCGATATCAACCCTGGATATATCTACGGTACATATCCAAACAGGTCTCTACCAGTGCAAACGATATTTACCATCTGTACAACGATCTCCACCAGCTCATATTACGGGTTTATGAGTAGTGATATATAACAAATAAAATTATTAAATGGATGGAATTAAAAAATAATAAGAAGTGGAGATCTGTTTGAATAAAGACCGTGATATTGCAGCCGCTCCAGAAAAAAGTGGGCGTGACCGCAACGGCCAGACTTGAATCAGGAAACTGAACGGAGATTGCCGAGTTTGGCCGAAGTTGTAACGGAAGTTGTCTGGACGCTAAAATTCATAGCGTTTGGACGATTTACCACCCATAATTGATGGATTATGAAAATCTTTGGATGGTAGCATGAAAAATTAACCTCTAAAGAATAAAATAGGAGGTGAAATATAGAGGTAGGCTAATTTCTGTGAAAATGTATACGCATGATCGAGAGGAGGTTGTACTTTAGTGATTCACCTTGTTCGATCTATTGTTGACGATACCCCCAAGCTAATTAACTTGCCAAACACCTGTGTCCCAAACCATCTTCCCCACAGCGCATGCTCCATTTCACAGGCTCATTTATCATCTCTGCCTCCAATAGCGGAAGTTGACCTTTACTACGTTGCTATGACGTATAGGGGAAAACCCACCTACGCACGGTTCAGTTTGAATCCGGCCGAACAACTCCTTCAGTTTTGCACATGAGCGAACTACTTTTCATATACTCTGTCCAGATAAACTCGGAAAATAATCTCCAGATAAATCTTTTTAACGCTGGGTCAACAGAGGTATTATGCAGACTTGAAAAGTAATCGAAATGTTCGGCAAACATCTATTTTACTATATATGATGTCACTTCCGGCGATGTGCGCGCGACCCCAAATCCGGTTCAAAAATCTGACTGGTGACTGGGGTATTATACCCCCAGCGAGGTGGTTGATCCCAACCTCTCCACAACGCATGCTCCGTTTCACAGGCTCACTCCACTAATGTCCGGCTGCATCATGTTGACCTTTCGCTCTTGATATAACCTATACGGAATCACCAAAGCACACGATGCTCAGTTTAAATCCCACCAATCATTCAAACCCTCGGTTTTCCACACGGGCGAACTACTTTTGGTATGCTTTACACATATCAAATCGTAAAATTATCTCTAGAATATTCTTCTTGTCGCTATGGTCAACCGAGATAATACAGAATTGGAAACTGCTCAGAAGTTCGACAAATACCACATTTAGTATTGCATGATGTCATTTCCGGCGGTGTGCGCTCGGACGAGAATCCTGTTCGAAAAATAGAGTGGCGGGTGGGGTATTGTGCTTTAGTGAGGTGGTTGGCTATATATATCCGTTTATATACTTCACTGTTTGACAGCTGCATACGTCATGACTTCCTGCCTTGCGCGTTACAGTTTGAAACCGGAAAGCGAAAGAGCGGACGACCGATTTCGTATGTAAGCGTTAAGACCAAAGCCATGTTCTCTCCAACAAGTTAGATGTTTATAATTCAGTTTCTGTAGCGGTTTGACTATTGTACATTTCGATCGGCAGGATCCAGAGAATTAAAGCCATCGGTACAGCTGATTGGCAAAATGGATTGGTAGAAAAGTAGACGACGTCTGACGATTAATTAAAAAGCAAAAATATGACTCACAGGAAAGCCTTCTTCGGCACCTCGCATTCAGACCAGAATACGGAGGATTCTAAGACATAGATTTGGTATCTCAGCCGCGCATTTATTGCAACTGTTCATGTGGAAATTATTCAGTAACCACACGGCTCCTAGCGCCGACTTAAGTGGAATGAGATACGCTAGTTTGAGAGCTGTGACGACAGATCAGCTCAAAGAAGTAACTCATCTGATGTTAATGAATGAGTATCGAGAGCGTCTGATGGAGTATCGTCTCAGCATGGGGCAAACATGGTAAATGTGCGCTGGGCGTTCAAAACAATGAATCGTTACAAATTTTATTTACTATTCTTTAGAAATACTTACAAGATTTCTCCAAGCTTTTCAAGAGTAGCCCCTCTTCAAACTTATCACTTTTCATGGTACTCATTGCCAGCTGGATCCATTCCTGTCCGTACTCCCCGGTACTCGCGTGGTACAGGTCATGGTCAAAGAAACGAATATCGGCGTGAACGTGGGCAGACTCGCCATTGTCCGATCCGTCCATGCTCGGAATATGTAGCGGAGATTCCTACATGAGACGCTTTAGCTTCAGATCGTATCACTGCCCACCTTAAAATCTGTATTAAAAGTAGAGAGAGTTTTGAATCGTACCGACTCCTGACACAGTCAAAGACAAACCCCATTCATGAAGGTCTGTCGAGCGAAACCCGTGACCTGGAATCCCACTGCGTTCTTCGTTCATCAGGCCTACGGTCTTCATAGTTATAGCATTGTTAGAAAGACATATTATGATTCCTGCTCTGCTGGCCTACGGACCAGTGACTATTTCATACTTCACTTCACCTATTCTTCATATTTTCTATCTTCTCTCAAGCCACTCGTTTCCGCGAGACGCAAATAATATAAAATGACGTGCAGAGAAGCTTACATAGTAATGTTTTTTTTCTGTCTGTATGCATGGTTGCTCGTGGCACTGGAAAATACGATGCATGTCTAAACTGCCGTCAAACATTCGTTCTACAAACACAGAGTAACTCTATACCGCACACATATAGACCTAACTAATTGAGCTAACTGAAGGTATACACACTACCGACTTGAAAACATTGCCTTTCCTCAGGAATATGTAGAACATATAATATTCGGAATGAATATGTCTACCTAGACTCGTACCTTGCATTGCACCAGCAGACCATGGGTATACCGTCGGTGTATGGTAACCTGTCATGCTAACTTCCCCTGCTTATCGAAGTATTAGACATTTAGGCACTAGTATTTTGACTTCACGACAATTTTGGTATTCACTCTCGTTGAAAGACGTCCAAATCAGGAACAAAATAGATTTGAAACTCACAGCCAGTTTTAACTACAAACAACTACAGAGTATGTATGTGGTTCAAAGTTTTTACACAGAGCGGGGTGCAAACAACGACTGCCGAAAAACGGAGAATACTGTCAAGACCAATAACAGTCTGCTAACGAGCGGTCTAACAGAAACACTGATTGGCTAAATTCAAATTATGCCGCCCTCCATTAGAGGTGCCCCGATCAGTTACTCTAAATTTTCAGAGCCATCTTCACAACGTCAAGGTTTATTTTTTAGTCAAAGGTGAAACATTGCGCGCCCCTTGTCGTGAACCCGGCGCAGATGTAATGTGTTGGCTTGGAAGTCAGTCACATATGGGCTATTGTCACATGATCGATCGTTCCTTTGGTCAGTGGGGATTCTCAGATCCAGTTCTTTTTACTCCATCTCTGGAGTGCAACAGATTCCGATCTGCAATGATTCCGGTGGTCCGCAAGGAACGCATCCCAAGACAGAGATACCTCGTTTTAGCGAGGATGGGATAGTCCTTGAATATCATGGGGCTGATGCAGTCCGATTAGTGTGCGCGCGCACTTTCGCCGAGGGAAACCTCACACTCGGCAAGCGTCCATTCACAGACCCAGTAAGGGCCTGAGCAAAAGAATGGTCTAGATTGAGATACAATTTAACATCAAAATGGTGGACGCTACCTATCCTTCGTCATGGAAAGAAGGGGCGATAACCAGTATACTGTTACGGATTCATGCGCGACGACTAGCGGAGTATAGTCTCAGGACGGGCATGAACTCCATATTATAGTCTTCATGCTGCGCTATTGATAACGTCACCAGCTATATATCACATGTAGATTTTGAATTCGCAATAGTAGAAATGAGTCCTTTCAGTTTACTCTTCCCCTGACAATGGGTTGTTGAATAATTTGACCTATATAAGACGTCGTGATCGTGATTCTCAGGATATACAGTTTGTGGATCCGAGTGAGTGACTTGGTTTTTTCGGGCGTATCACATTTGGCCACTTTCAGGAAATTCATGCTGGGACTCTCCGAGTGTAAATTATCTCCCTTCTTAGATTTCAACTTGGAAGTTCCGAATGGGTATATATGGGATATATGCATTATTGGATATGTGAATATGGCGATTTCCATCAGGTCCTATGTACAATCTTACATACAGTTGGTCAGTGTAAGTGGAGTAATGTCTGGATAAACTGGAATTTCTCTTCTTCAAGAAAAGTGGCTGCTGTACTGAACTATAATATTTCGCATTATAACTAGACATTTAACTCCAAGCACATTCCCTGAATAGCACCAAATAGCTGCATATATGTTAGTAACTCATCCAATTACTGCATCGTAAATGGATAAAAGTTTTTTTCGTTACCTTCAAATCATACGCCACCGTCAGAGTGATAGTTCTTTCATGCATAGATGCAAAACTATACGAATGATCAACGGCTTCTTCTCAATTTTAATAAATTAATATCCTATCAATGCTCCCCAATCGTATATGTCGCTATGTAGGCGACATATCCAAATGGAGGAGCAAATAGGATTTAATTTTAATCAGATTGGTTTCTTCTATGAGCAAATGAGTGAATGGTATATAGTGCTGTTCTTTATGTGGTCCTAACTACATTTAAATTAATACATGTATATGCAAATAGGTAAAAAGGCCATAGTTTCAACCAAAGACCACTCATTATTCTGATCCGCCCCTGTGATAGATACTTGGAGAATGTGATTTGCTTGGAGAATTACCTCCTGTATAGGTCCTGTCAATCAAAACTGGGAAATTATTGAAAATCGTCAAATTGTGGTTCTATTTTTATCTTCGCACCTCACATGGCACCATAGCGCATCGCCCCTTGCACCATCACTCCATCGCCTTGCATCAGCACTCTATCGCATTGACTCATCGCGCATCATGTTCACCATCGCGCACTGGATTGCACCATCTTTCCATCGCATTGCAGCATCGCGCACCACATTGTACTACTGCGCATTAGATTTCGTCATCGCGCATTGCACCATCGTTCCAACGCATTGCACCATCGTTCCATCGTATTGCACCATGGTGAAGATTACTGCAGATGATGAATAGGTGGCCCTTCTCTGTCACCATATTAAATAGTGCTCTCACATCACATGTCATCCCATCATATATAATCATAGTATATAACATATGGAGTAAGTATATATATATAAGTATAGTTATTATTTATATAAGTATATATATAGGTTTTGATAATTGGTTCACGCTAATAATACAGATAGGTATAAAACTACAGAAAGCCTTTCGGATCTATACCGCGATTACGACCACTGATCGTAATGTATTTATGCTATACTATCAGTTTTACTTAAATAAACAAAACTATACCTATAACTCACCTATACAATTGGTAGACCGACTTGTAACCTGGCCAGACAATGGATTATTATTATATGTGTACAAGTACCGGTACCTGTATTCCAGTTCATGACATCCACGTCACAGCAGTTAATGGCATCCTACTGTTAGATATACCGTTACACCGACAGTTTAAGTGGTTACAAACTCTGACAAGGTGAGAATGCGTCACAGCACACTGGCCTCCAGCTGGAAAGCCTTTTGTGAACTATGTCATTGATTTAGGCTATGAAAACCACTTTATCTGTTTTACATATGTTCCCACTTGTAATTCTACTGAAGCCCCGGGCACCTGACAAGAATAGAGATATATCTGTATACATGTACCGGTATGTATATATGTTTATCAAAATACTGAATAGAGCCACAAACATCAATAACAGCTGTTTCGTGTGGCTGGCACATGTGTATGACAGTCAGAGGGGTTAGACGAATTCTGTAACAAACTGCTAGACAACCATCCTTTTTTTTATTGGCGACGACAAATATGGAAAGCTCACAAATGAACGCGATGATATATGTCAAATATCATCAAGATATTCTTATACATGAACATCATGAGTGGTTGTACACAGGAATAAATGCAGGCCTAGCAATCTTCTCCACGCAGGCACCTCAGTTCCCGTCTCCATCCATCTATGTCCGTGTGCATGGGCCAGAAATCCTGCCGCTCGCCTCATCCAATCCTTACCCTCGTGAAGTACTCCACGACCACGGACAACATTCCGTGGACTCAAACCAGAGGTCTCCCCCGAAGTCAGTTCGATCACGAACATCACTCTCTATGCACTACGGCGTTGATATTAGATATTAAACGCAATATAAGGTGCAGTCCACATCTAAATGATGTGCGGCTAAAAACAGGCATGGGTTCGGGTCTTCGGCCATGAATAGATGTAAAATCTTTAACAAAAACCCTATAAAGATATATATTTTCTAAATGGGTAGTCATCCGGCCCGTAGCCGGGGGGTGGGTGGGTTCGGGGGAAAAACCCCCATTCGGAAATATTATATATTTTACCCCTTCTCCCATACAGCGAACCTCCTGATATGCCCTTGTGGAGTGAAGGCGAATCACCCTTCAGTAAATCCTGGCTACGGCCCTGGTAATGCCATTATTTCAGGAGACAAGTGAGCTATTGAAATTGAAAATGGAAGACGTACAATCCTCCCTAAACCTTCTTCAAGTTTTCTGGAAAACGCCATAAAATGTATGTCAAATTCGATCCGCAACCCAGAGGAAACGTATGAAATAAATTTTTTTATGCATGTTAAAGTGTTTCCCATCCAACGGACATTTTAAAATTGTAAAAAAAAAGAGGGGGTCGACCTACTCGTCTTTTGGAGAATTTTATCGCTATAAAGGAATCATCATTCTCGCTCCCCGAAAAAGTGCGGATTTTGGCCTGCCAGATATTCTGTAGTGGCGCGTGGGTGCGATGAACAAGCATTTTTTATATCCTCGTTTACGAGAAATAGTTACGCCCAGCAGGGTGATACTATAGATATCAGTTAGTAGAAAGGAAAGAAGAATTACCATGCTGTCAAAAACGGGCGACCTTCCTTATTATGAAATTAGGGAGGGGACACTTTGTGCGAAACCGTGGCAAGTGTGGACTGCACCCTTAATAAGGTTGGTGGAAAATGATGCCGACGTACTGACAAAAGGTCAAATATACAGAATGCATATTTTTGAAAACATCACAAAAAACAACAACTGATGTCTGCGACGATATGTATCCCAGCCACGCTTTTATCGAAGCTGTTCATGTGGACATCTTGAATAACATGACTACATGGCCCCTATCACAAGATTGAGCGGTATTAGATACAAATATTTAACAACAATTATGTAATAACCCTATCAAATCGTCTGATGGGAAATGATGACCAGTGTGATCGGTAGATAGAAGAAACGGCCCAAACGAAGGATTAATATTGGAATGCAAGTTCCTAATCAAAACACAAATCTGTGAGGCCCGACGCCGGCCAGGCGCTTTGTTCTCCACCATGTTTACCAGTCACAAAGCTACAGTCGCAATGAAGAGGTTGTACAGAAGGCAAGCCTCGGGGACGATATGTCCACCAACAGATTGTCACCATGTAGAGAAAACGATTAAGCGCAACATAAAAAGGTGGTGGAAAATGAGCACGGAGCTAACCAGATTCCTAATTACTGCACGTGATCAAAATTACGTCACATTCACTG
The DNA here is from genome assembly GCA_036873755.1 of Hanleya hanleyi. Lineage (NCBI taxonomy): Eukaryota > Metazoa > Mollusca > Polyplacophora > Lepidopleurida > Hanleyidae > Hanleya > Hanleya hanleyi. The sequence continues at coordinate 54,997 of JAVTVY010031514.1, read as the reverse complement.
CCATCCTTTCCCAGGGTGCTTTGAGCTACGCTGCATTTATCCCTGTAGGGGTCTCGCCGTTTTTTACAGGATTCCTGTAAGCACCAAGAACTGTTCTATCTGACTGTTTTACTGATCGCAAAATGTATATTTATCTCGAAATACACTAAACAGTTATTCAGTGTATTTCAAAACGCCATTTTCACACAGTTTGAAGTCAGCTTTTTGACAAATTACTCAAGAACTATATGCGGAATTATATATTGGTGAGTAGCGACTGATATCAATTCGCCTAGTTAGACGGTCGCCATATCCGTTTACTGTGGCAACGGATGACCTCGGGTCATCTCCGGTACAGTCCGTGAGACCATTATAGCGCTAAATGGAGAGGCGCAAAGCAGAACGAAATGAATGCCTGGTAGAGCTTGATTCACTGAGACAAAAAATGGCGGATGCCCGGATGTTGGTTGCTGTCATAAAAAAGCGGACCGAGACTCATCCGTAAGAGTGATTTTCATTGGCCATCGAGGGTTGGCCTGTTCAGAGCGCTCCCTAACGGTCAAGAGAAGCTTCTTTTCTTTACGACCTCGACCCCCCCCACCCCAAAATCAACATAATTAACCAAATAACAACGGTAACGATCCCGTGTGATATAAGGTATTATAAGGTTTTATATAGGTTTTGTTATGTGCTTATAAATGAGTTGTTTGCAAAGGTAACTGAGTATAGTATTAGGAAAATGACCGGTCTCTGAGAGTCGTGGGGCGGAGGGAGATGACGTCATGGATCACGTTACGTCGAGTGGTAACGTCACTTCCGGTGGTAGGTCAGAGATCAAAGGTCACTTTCGATGCGGGGTCACTTTCGGTCACGTGACTTGGTGAAGACAAAACGAGAATTTTCCTGGAAAATTCGGGAAAACTTAGTTCACACGCAAAAATGCTGAAAACTCCCGTCAAGTGAGTCTAGATGGACCCACGTGGTCCCAGGGGGCCGTGAAGGCTCTCACCTTGAATGATTTGTGGAGTAGACTAAGACTGGGAGGTTTGGACTGGAAATCACCTCATGCTGCGCATTCTCAATCAAGGAGTAGTAGCGAAAGATAGTATTTTAGGTGTGGGCATGGGTGTTTTTGAGTGATCTATGAGGCATTTTTGGTCCCAAAAGATCTAACCGGGGGATGCAAAAGCAGTATTCTGTAAAAGCACGGCCTTTTCACTTCGCGCTACGCGAAAAAGTGGGAGCTGCAAACGATAGACTGAAAGCTGACGGCATCTTTGAAGCAGTGAAATACTCACCTTCGGCAACACTGGTCATTCCAGTCGTGAAGACAAATGGGAATACAAGGCTTTGTGGTGGCTACAAGGTCACAGTCAATCGCTTTAACAACCCTAATTTAAATCCGATTCCGTAACTGGAGGAATTAATGACCAATCGGAATGGAGGTCAAGAATTTACGAAACTTGACTTACGACAAAAGTATCAACAAGTTGAACTGGATGAATCTTCCTGAGACTTGGCGACCATCTGCACTATCGAGGGGCTGTATCAATATCACCGCCTTCCATCTGGTGTCGGCACAGCGTCGAAAGTGTGAAGGAGACCACATTAAAGAGCGATATTTCCATACTACGATGACGTGCCAGCAAGCACCATGACGAACACGTATGCGGAACTTGAAGCGTGTCCTCTAGACACTGGAAGGAGCAGGAGTTCGCTAATGGAAACGGTTCGCGTCATCCATAATACACCTCCGTCACGAAATGTCAAAACTGTATTGTCAATTGTCAATTACAAGCGTCTAGTCCGTCATCCATAATTCAGCCGTCGTCCATTAAAGAATATCCGCGTCCATAATCCAAAGACCTATTCCACATTCCATATAACAGTATTAGCACCAAATTCAAAAAGACAATCGTAGTATACATAAACATAGGCTAGTTTCCTGCAAGAGAGAAGCGGTCAACAGTTTTCAATGATGCCGACAAGACATCATGATATTCCAAAAATATCAAATCCGTATAGCTGATCAGTATTCTTAATCCATAATAATCGTTGTAAAGTCGTCATCTAGACTATGATGTATCTCAGTCACGCTTTGATTGTGACTGTTCATATGAACACCACGAGGATCTTGAAGTACATGGGTTCATACGGCACCTAGCCCGGGTTAAGCGGAATTAGACACAAGTTACGAAACGTAACGCCATAGATCTTGCACGCTAAGTTCGTATTTTGCTACCAGCATGCGATATGTATCGCCAAATTTGAGAAACTTTGAGTGGAGGCGTTTGATGGAATAGCCCTGTTTTATAAGTTTCTGCAATAATGTTTTGTGACGTTGATTAAAATCGTCACATTTAACACAGAATCTAGCAAATGCTATTAGACGAGATATGTATACGCCATATGCAGGTCCCACTGGAATATTACTATCCAGAAAGGGATAGCTTACGATGTCGAAATTGTAATCATCTCTTTTGTCATAAAGTCGACGAGAGAGAATTCCCGCTTCATTTTTATAGAGATATAGACCTAAATATGGTGTGCCTGTAGGGCTATATGTAGTTTCCTTCAAATCCAGTGAAGGTGGATATATAACCTTCACTGCGTCATTTATATAGCGATTATCCACAGGGAGAAGATCGTCTATATAACGTTTGGTGAATGAGAAGGAACGGGCTGTGAATGGATCGGTTTTTGAAAGCGCCTGCATATAGTCATATTCATAAGAGAACAGATACAGGTCAGCCAACAGGGGTGCACAATTAGTACCCATTGGAATACCTATATGCTGCTGATATATTGTGTTGCCAAATTTCACATAGATATTTTTAATGAGAAATTCAAGCAACTCTATGAACAAAGAAACATCCCATGAATGATATCTCTTGTATGTAGTCGAGCTAAAGAATGCTTTATGGCTTCCGACATTAATATATCTACGATCAGTTTTCTTGAACACAGATACTATTAATGAACTTACACGGTCAATAAGGTCCTGATGAGGGATTGTAGTATAGAGAGTCGAGAAATCCCATGTGGATACATGTCTGTACGGTATGTGACCTTTAGCATCAAGTTCTTCCGTAAGACATTTTGAGTTTTTCAATATCCACATACATTCAACACCAGAGTTCTTAGAAATAGTGGCGCAATATCTTTTCCAAAATGCTTTTACCTCCTGAAGGGCCCTCGTCAATAGGGTTGCTGTTGCAAGGCTTTAATTCCCCAAAATATTAATTCTTATTTCAATTTGATGCATGACAGTCAGTTAGTTACATGTATTTGGGTTGATTGCTCTCGCATTAACTCTGCCCCTTTCCTGATTTTTATGGGGTTGGCATTGTATAAATATGGACACCCTTTTGTGCATTCGCAACTTCTGGGGGATATTTGGTGGAATGATCAGGATATACAATCTGTGTATCCGTGTGAGTGAATCGGCTTTTTTTGCGTATCACACCATGCGATTTATAGGAAATTCACGCTGGGACTCAAGTAACGTAAACCGGTTGACTTCGTAGATATCCTCTCGGAAGTTCCGAATTTGTTTTATTGGTTAAGCCCTGGACGAGCCACTGGACCCATAGAATACCCACATTGCGTGGCTTACCGGTACTGTGTTTCAGAGGCTCATAGGTGAATTCAAAATGGCGGCCAAGAGGGTGTGACTGAAAAGTTGTTAAAAAAAAAAAACGAAATAAATAAATAAAAATTAAAAAAATGGAAAATCTGACCGAAAAATCGACCCAACGAAGCATTTTTTTAATATGACTTAGTGACGTCATCATTTCAGCCAGCTTGAATTTTTTATTTTTCTGGTAGAGAAAACACAGGATTTTGTAATATATCCATCTTGGTAGTGTGGTTACTTCATAGATTCCACATAACATCTACAATAAAAGCGCGACTGAGATACCAAGGATTCGTCCTAGAATCGTCCTTATTTTAGTCTGAATGTGAAGTGCCGAGGGAGGCTGTGGAGTCATATGGTTGCTTTTTAGTCGCCAGACGTCATTTTTTGCCACATATCTCACCAATCTATATAAATACTATTTTACACACAAAAGGCAGCAACTTACAAGTTTAAAAATCGTCAGTAGTAGTTAAAAGCTAAAAATAGTCATATTCACCTCTTTGCACTTAAACTTGAGGTGTTGGCGCTGGAGATTGGAAATCTTGAATCTGGTAAAAAACGTTACCAATGTGGCAGCGGCTTATTCTCTTGAACTCTGATACAAGGTCAGGTGACCTTTTGTATTCCTCCGCGGTAATGCGGTCATGTCTGGCGGTGATGTGGTGCCCCTCCGCGGAGAAAAAGTAGTCCCCAGACTTCAAATACGCTGCATGGTCCGATTGGGTCGAGTGAGGTATCAAAGTGAAGCATTCGTGAGGGGGCATCTGAGGGGCTTGGTGTGGGGTTGAAATATCGTCATTCTGCGCATGCGCGGTAGACCAAGGGTATGAAAATAGACGTTTTGGGATCTAGGGGAGCCCCTAATGGGCCGATGGAGTTGTATGAGTTATCAATGTGAAGCATATGTGAGGGGGCATCTGACTGGACTAGTGTCTCGGTCGTTGTCAACATTCTGCGCATGCGCAGACAGGGAATTGTGGGGAAAGGGTATGGAAATAGACGTTTTGGGGTCGAGGTGGGCCACTAGTGGTCCTATGGAGTCGTATGAGGTATCAGTGTGAAGCATTCGTGAAGGGGCATCTTATGGGCTGGGTGTGGGGTTGAAATATCGTCATTCCGCGCATGCGCAGTAGACAAAGTGTATGGAAATAGACGTTTTGGGATCTAGGTGAGCCACTAATGGTCCAATGGAGTCGAGTGAGGTATCAATGTGAAGCATATGTGAGGGGGCATCCGACGGGATGGATGTGGGGTTGGAATATCGTCATTCTGCGCATGCGCGGTAGACCAAGGGTATGGAAATAGACGTTTTGTGATCTAGGGGCGCCCCTAATGGGCCGATGGAGTCGTATGAGGTATCAATGTGAAGCCTATGTGAGGGGGCATCCGCCTGGACTGGTGTCTCGGCCGTTGTCAACATTCTGCGCATGCGCAGATAGGGAATTGTGGGAAAAGGGTATGGAAATAGACGTTTTGGGCTCTAGGGGAGCCCCTAATGGGCCGATGGAGTCGTATGAGGTATCAATGGGAAGCCTATGTGAGGGGGCATCCGCCTGGACTAGTGCCTCGGCCGTTGTCAACATTCTGCGCATGCGCAGACAGGGAATTGTGGGAAAAGGGCATGGGAATAGACGTTTCGCGGTCGAGGCGGGCCCCTAGTCGTCCGATAGGGTCGATTGAGGTATCGTTGTGAAGGATACGTGAGGGGGCATCTGCCTGGACTAGTATGACGTGGAACTGACGTCATTCTGCGCATGCGCAGTAGACAAAGTGTATGGAAATAGACGTTTTGGGGTCTAGGTGGACCACTAATGGTCCAATGGAGTTGAGTGAGGTATCAATGTAAAGCAGTCGTGAGGGAGCATCGGGCTGGACTAGTGTGTCGTCCGTGTTCGACAGTCTGCGCATGCGCAGACAGGGAATTGTGAGAAAAGGGTATAAAATAGACGTTTTGGGGTCGAGGTGAGCCCCTAGTGGGCCGATGGAGTCTTATGAGGTATCGTTGTGAAGCATTCGTGAAGGAGCATCCGCCTGGGCAAGTGTGTCGTTCGTGTTCAACATTCTGCGCATGCGCAGACAGGGAATTGTGGGAAAAGGGAATTGAAATAGACGGTTTCGGGTTTAGGTGGGCCATTATATTGGTCCGTTGGAGTCGAGTGAGGTATCAATGTGAAGTACACGTGAGGGAGCATCCCACTGGGTGGATGTGGGGTAGGAATATCGTCATTCTGCGCATGCGCAGGCAGGCCGTAATATGGAAATAGACATTTTGGGGCCGATATGGCCCACTAGTGGTCCAAATGGGTTGTGGGAGGTGTCAAAGTGAAGCTTTTGTATGGTAGAGTCAGAATGGCGTGTTTTTTATTGCAAGTTGCGTCAATCTGTGCATGCGCAGTTGGGTGTAGTAAGTAAAGTGGCCATTTTGGGGAAGTGAAGGCAGGTATTTGGTGTAGAGATGGACCACTATTGCTCCGAATGCGTTGTGTGGGGTGTCATTTTGTAGCTCTCGGGGTGTAATCCCCGATTTGAAGGATGTCCACTCCATCTGTGACGTCATCGGTGACGTCATCAGTAGGAGTAGTAACCAAAGTGGGCATTTTCGGGGTACCACCACCAACACCACCACTGGGCGGGCGTCAACGCCCGGTGGTGGTGGTAGCTCCCGTGTGGCAGAGCTCTTGGAGCTCAAAGCCTGTGGAGCTCAGATCTCGGAAATGTCGTCATCGCATGCATGCGCGCGTAGTGGTAGCCAAAGTGGACATTTTGGGGAAGTGAAAGAAGGTATTTGGGGTGGAGATGGGCCATCCTTGGCCCGAATGCGTCGTGGGAAGTGTCATCTTGCAGTTCTAGGGGTGTAGACTCCATTTGAGGGATGTCCACAGCATCTGTGACGTCATCGGTGACGTCATCAGTACGAGTAGCAGCGAAAGAACATGTTTTATAATTGGCTCAGTGCCAATTTTTCCCCACGATTTGCGGGATGTCCATAGCATCTGTGACGTCATTGGTGACGTCCTCAGTACGAGTAGTAGCGAAAGTGGGCATTTTGGGGCAGTGAGGGAAGGTATTTGGTGTAAAGTTGGACCATCCATATCTGTCATGCATTATACCATATCTTTGCTATATTATACCATATCTGTCTCGCATCATACCAAATCTGTGCTGTATTATACCACATGAATAACAACAAGTTCAGCAATGTTCATGCAGTTTATTATCCCCAATGTTACATCATACCCAGGCTGGTGGAGCCGCCCTGGGTATGTTTAGTATGTTCACAGCAAAACAAGTTGAAATATCGAACACCATGTTTTATTATTTAACGCACCGTCACATTAGGTACAAGTGTTTACTGAGCTCAAGTCAACGATCAGCATGTAGATATATAGAGTATGTACGGCATGTTATGGTATTCATCAGTGCACGGGTGACGCGTTCAACCGATGGGTTGGTCGCTCAGCTTGGTCACGAAAAACGTAACATTGGTGACCCTCTCCACTATCCACTTAGTGTTGGGCGTTGTTGTTGGGCCCATTCCAAGGGATCCACGGTGTCCAGTTTCTCCAGCATCGTCTCTAGCGACGCCCTATACGTGATGGTAAACGGTTGGTCAAATACCCGGATGTTACTGCTCGGGTAAAAGTATCGAACCTGATCTGCCTCCTTATGCTGCAGCACATAACCAAACGCCAGATTTAATTTGAAGGACGTAGCTTGGTCATTGAAGATGGCTTCCACGTAGCTGCGTAGACGAGCGAGGTCGGTCAGTCGGAAATTGTAGATATCTTGAATAGGGCGATGACGGTGGAAACAGTGCCGTATCATGGTCCAATGGCGCCGATAGATGTCACTCACTGGATGGGCGTCCTGTAACAGATCGCTAGGAGCATCCACTGCATCTTCCAAAAAAATGTTCGATGTTGTCAGGCGGATGACTAGGTACAGTAATGCTAGGGACTGGCTGGATATCTAGGCTCTTCTAAACTGAGGGTATAGGCGAGCTCTCCGTTATCGCATCACCAGTGGCATTCGTCTCTCCGGGCTCATCGTCACTGGGTCTGACCTTCCGCGGCTCCTCTTTAGTGGAAATTTGTCGCCCAAACCGTTGATACGGGGCATGAATCAAACGTTGGTGCTGTCTTAACCGACTGGGTCGTTTCAAGAGTCGACCACAATCGTTACTTTGTACCGTCGCACCCTCGTGGAGTGCCCTCTCATGGCGCAGTAAATTATCCTCCCGATTGAATGACCGTGCGCAGATTATACAAGTATACCATGCATCGTTGTGGGTGGAGGCCTCGTGACGTCGTAAACTTCTTACACGAGTAAACTGCTTCTGGCAAGTTCTGCAAGTGAACATATTGGTGGTTGACAGAGTGTCTGATGAAACGGCCAGGCCGCTTCCCTTTTATAGCACGCTAGCTGGTGATGTATTTTTAGCACACTCAGTTAAATTACCCCAAGTCGAGGACCGAGACTGGTGTACTGGTGTACGACTGAGCCACATTACGCGCGCGTGTGTGTGTGTGTGTCTGTGTGTGTGTTGGCAGTGGATTTTACATCCGGGATCTTGTCAACATCCGGGTTTCCAAGTGGGTTTTTCCCATCGTTCCTCCGTCTTCCATCTGGATACTGTGGTTTTACAGCCGTGTCCTCATCTTACATCCGTACATACTCTATATGTCTACATGCTGAGCGTCGCTGAACGCCAGGTGGTGGTGGTGAGAGGCTAATAAAACGTGTATTACGCAATGTGCCTGGGCCAAAGGTCAGTTCCGGTCACGTGAACGGAAGCGGAAGCGTACATACTCTATATGTCTACATGCTGATCGTTGACTTGAGCTCAGTAAACACTTGTACCTAATGTGACGGTGCGTTAAATAATAAAACATGGTGTTTGATATTTCAATTTGTTTTGTTGTGAACATACTAAACATACCCAGGGCGGCTCCCCCAGCCTGGGCATGATGTAACATTGGGGATAATAAACTGTATGAACATTGCTGAACTTGTTGTTATTCACAGATTTGGTATGATGCGAGACAGATATGGTATAATACAGCAAAGATATGGTATAATGCACGACAGATATGGATGGTCCAACTCTACACCAAATACCTTCCTTCACTGCCCCAAAATGCCCACTTTCGCTACTACTCGTACTGATGACGTCACCAATGACGTCACAGATGCTATGGACATCCCGCAAATCGTGGGGAAAAATTGGCACTGAGCCAATTATAAAACATGTTCTTTCGCTACTACTCGTACTGATGACGTCACCGATGACGTCACAGATGCTGTGGACATCCCTCAAATGGAGTGTACACCCCGACAACTGCAAGATGACACTTCCCACGACGCATTCGGCCCATCTCCATCCCAAATACCTTCCTTCACTGCCCCAAAATGACGTCATTTCCGAGCTCTGAACTTCACAAGCTTTGAGCTCCAAGAGCTCCGATCCCAGAGCTCTGCCACACGGGAGCTACCACCACCACCGGGCGTTGACGCCCGTCAACGCCCAGTGGTGGTGTTGGTGGTGGTACCCCCAAAATGACCACTTTGGCTACTACTCCTACTGATGACGTCACCGATGACGTCACAGATGGAGGGGACATCCTTCAAATCGGGGCCTACACCCCGAGAGCTACAAAATGACACCCCACACGACGCATTCGGAGCAATAGTGGTCCATCTCTACACCAAATACCTGCCTTCACTTTCCCAAAATCGCCACTTTACTTACTACACCCAACTGCGCATGCGCAGATTGACACGACTTGCAATAAAAAACACGCGATTCTGACTCTACCCCATAAAAGCTTCTCTTTGACACCTCCCACAACCCATTTGGACATTTAGTGGGCCATATCGGCCCCAAAATGTATATTTCCATAGTACGGCCTGCCTGCGCATGCGCAGAATGACGATATTCCTACCCCACATCCACCCAGTCGGATGCTCCCTCACGTGTGCTTCACATTGATACCTCACTCGACTCCAACGGACCAATAGGGGCCCACCTAAACCCCAAACCGTCTATTTCCATTTCCTTTTCCCACAATTCCCTGTCTGCGCATGCGTAGAATGTTGAACACGACCGACACTCTTGTCTAGGCGGATGCTCCTTCACGAATGCTTCACAACGATACCTCATAAGACTCCATCGGCCCACTAGGGGCTCACCTCGACCCCAAAACGTCTATTTCCACACCCTTTTCTCACAATTCCCTGTCTGCGCATGCACATACTGTCGAACACGGACGACACACTAGTCCAGGCGGATGCTCCCTCACGACTGCTTTACACTGATACCTCACTCAACTCCATTGGACCATTAGTGGTCCACCTAGACCCCAAAACGTCTATTTCCATACACTTTGTCTACTGCGCATGCGCAGAATGACGTCAGTTCCACGTCATATTAGTTCAGGCAGATGCCCCCTCACGTATCCTTCACAACGATACCTCAATCGACCCTATCGGAGGATTAGGGGCCCACCTCGACCGCGAAACGTCTATTTCCATGCCCTTTTCCCACAATTCCCTGTCTGCGCATGCGCAGAATGGTGACAACGGCCGAGTCACTAGTCCAGGAGGATGCCCCTCACATAGGCTTCACATTGATACCTCATACGACTCCATCGGCCCATTAGGGGCTCCCCTAGAGCCCAAAACGTCTATTTCCATATCCTTTTCTCACAATTCCATGTCTGCGCATGCGCAGAATGTTGACAAAGGCCGAGACACCAGTCCAGGTGGATGCCCCCTCACATAGGCTTCACATTGATACCTCATACGACTCCATCGGCCCATTAGGGGCGCCCCTAGATCACAAAACGTCTATTTCCATACCCTTGGTCTACCGCGCATGCGCAGAATGACGATATTCCAACCCCACACCCATGCCCCCTCACATATGCTTCACATTGATACCTCAGTCGACTCCATTGTACCATTAGTGGCTCACCTAGATACCAAAACGTCTATTTCCATATCCTTTGTCTACTGCGCATGCGCGGAATGACGATATTTCAACCCCACACCCAGCCCATCAGATGCCCCTTCACGAATGCTTCACACTGATACCTCATACGACTCCATAGGACCACTAGTGGCCCACCTCGTCTCCAAAACGTCTATTTCCATACCCTTTCCCCACAATTCCCGGTCTGCGCATGCGCAGAATGTTGACAACGACCGAGACACTAGTCCAGTCAGATGCCCCCTCACATATGCTTCACATTGATACCTCATACAACTCCATCGGCCCATTAGGGGCTCCCCTAGATCCCAAAACGTCTATTTTCATACCCTTGGTCTACCGCGCATGCGCAGAATGACGATATTTCAACCCTACACCCAGCCCAGCAGATGCCCCTTCACGAATGCTTCACTTTGATACCTCACTCGACCCAATCGGACCATGCAGCGTATTTGAAGTCTGGGACTACTTTTTCTCCGCGGAGGCAGACCACATCACCGCCAGACATGACCGCATCACCGCGGAGGAATACAAAAGGTCACGTGACCTTGTATCAGAGTTCGAGAGAATAAGCCGCTGCGACATTCGTAACGTTTTTTTACCAAATTCAAGATGGCGGCCAAACTCTGGCAGAGGTCACTTTCCAATCTCCAGCGCCAACACCTCAAGTTTAAGTGCAAAGAGGTGAATATGACCTTTTTTAGCTTTTAACTCCCACTATCGTCGATTGGACCACCAAAATATCATTAGATCATGAATTCCAGCGTGACGGAATTACAAGGGACCCATGTTTTCAGTTCTTCTGAAACCCTCTTATTACTCGTCCATGGTAACATCTGCTTAGGAATATCAGTTTCCTAACCCCATTACTATGTAGTTTATGATGAGAGAGAAAAGGGAAATACAATTTTCTAACTGGTCACGTGACATTCGAATACCGCGTGACGGAATTACAGTGAAGTAACTTCCTTATGAAGACGTGTCGGTTACATATATATTCCATCAAAACTCGAATGTTTCTCATTTCAGGTGATGTTTTATTCGAATCCTGAGCGCCTGGACCACATTATATCTGATTTCCGTCAAGTAAAGTTTCAAATTGGTAAATGTGGTTAAGCAAACCTGCGTGACGGAATTAAATTTTGGTCCATGTTTGAACGAGTTGCGATTATTCCTATTTTACAAGTTTCGAATTTATCCGGTCTAAAAAATTGTGAGCACAGAACCAAACACATGAATTCTGTTGTCATGTATCCGGCTATGCACGTATGTTTGATTGAATAGGAAAGAGTGATAATGATGGGCAAAATTGTCCAGGAATGACATAACCGAGATTTTGAATTATGTGGCGGAATTACATTTTGGTTACAGATTTCGTGGAATTCATGAGAGAATAACTTTGTGTTGCTAACGTAATGTCATGAACTAAGACACTCGCAGACTAATGCCTTCTAGAACGGGTACAGGTTGCCTAGTATACCCACCACGAGTATATATATTTTTGCTCTATATAGTATGATATATCTGTATTATTATATATATGGTATAGGTATATATATAGCCACAGACAACTTACCCGTAGTGTTTTATTTCTTTGTTTTTCTAGAATATGTGATTAAGAAATCATTAGTTTGCGCGTGCCTTAGGATTTAGCTAACAGCTTTACCCAGTTAGGCCTCTACCAATCCATAATTATCTTCACAGGTTCAAGGTTCAAGGTTCTTTATTTGCTGATCACAGCGCCCGTTATCGAGCAGATATACAATCAAGCGAAGATAATTAAGTATATATACATATAGAATAACCTAGTTGATTAGAAATAATTTGATTTACAGAAAAATAACAGTCGTGATACAAGGAACAATAATGCCAGGAGCAGCGATTTCGCTGGCATTTTACAATAAATTATGATCTTACTGACTAGTATCTGTTTGTAACACTAAAAACGTATATTAGCTAACATCTGTTATTCCTGTACCAGTAACACATTTGTCATGTTTAGATGCCGAACCATCAATCATATTGCTACGTGCGCTCATACAATCATGAACAAACTTACCTAAATTTTTCACAATAATTGGATCCTCGCACGATAAGAGCCAAATAAATTTGTTTGAAATATCGAGTTGAGAAAAGTTGGCATTCATGCTATCACATTTAAATAGAAATATGTCCCGAAAATTATCATATTTATTACATTCCATTAAAAAATGGAATTCATCTTCAACCTTACCAGCATTGCAAAGAGTACATAAACGCTTATCTGCTGGTACTTTGGCAAATCTACCTTTCTCAATCTGAAGGTCATGGCTACTTGTTCGTAGCTTACATAAGTCACTGCGATGATCTCGATTCAGAATAGATAAGTAAGGTTCCAACACAAAATTTAGCTTGAAGGTTCTATATGTTCTGAGTTTGTTACCATACGCTACGTTGGGACGGTCGGTAAACAGTTGTTCATTCCACCAGTTACAAAATACAGAAGAGAAACTTCTTGCAGCTTTGGAAACTAAGCTACCAACAGATAAACTTTTTTTCTGTTCGTATAAATGACTTAGATTTAAGAATGACAATATACATTTAATACCCGTTACCCAGGTCTTTTTTCCTTGGGTGTCCAATTTGATAGAAAAATCAAAAGCTTTCTTTAATAACGTATCATCAGGCATTTCAAATAAGCGACGCCAGTATTTAAGCATTGAACAAATAACATCAATTAGCATAGGACGTCGACCGAGTTCACCTAACACAGCACAATTTGTACATTTGGAGTTGACCCCCAGAATGTATTTACAGTACTTCAAGTTAAGTCTTTCAAGTGGTTCATTCTTAATATAGTTATCTAAAAATGATTTTTTACTCAATTTTGTAACAATGGATGATCCCCATATTTCTGAACAGTAGAGTAAAATAGGCTTAATAGTATGATCAAATATATGCAAAGAAGTGGAGATTCCAGGAGGGTTACATGAAAAACATTTTCGAATTTTGAAGAATGCCTTAGATGCCTTGCCATTCAGTTGAACTTTGGCCAATTTCCACGTTCCAGATGGGTTAAATGTAATTCCTAAATATGTGTACGACTGTACTGTTTCTATTTGGGCATCACCAAGACAGAATGATTTTGGAGATGTTCCACTTTTACAGTTAAATATCATACATTTAGTTTTAGCTATGTTCACTTCCAGACTCCATTTATCACAGTATAATTGTAGTTTATCAAGGGATAGTTGTAAACCTTCCTTACTGTCAGACAATAGCACAACATCATCTGCATACAATAAACAATTGAGAGGTGTGGTCCCAAGGAATACCGGGTCACATGAATTATCAAATATGGATGGTAGATCATTAATGAAAATCTTAAAAAGATTTGGGCTTAAATTGTCGCCCTGACGAACACCAGTGAATGATTGAAAAAAGTTTGTCAGTGCACCAGCAACCTTTACACATAGCATATTGTTATTATACATATCTTTTAAAATCTTGTAAAATTGTCCACCTATACCGATCGACTGCAGTTTGTAAAAAAGACCCGTATGCCAAACCTTGTCAAATGCTTTCGAGAAATCAACGAAGCAAGCGTACATTGGTTTGTGTTCAACCTGTTGGTATGAATCTACCAATGTTTTCAAAACAAACATATGATCAGAGGTCCTCGCACCTTTAGTAAAGCCCAATTGTTCTTTTCTAATGATATCGCGAGAGGAGAGAAAATTTTCCAACCTGTTATTAAGAACTGAGTTGAATAGTTTGCCAATATTACTGGTTATAGTAATTCCTCGATAATTGGAGGGTTTTTCTTAGTACCAGACTTGTGAATAGGAGAGATGTAACCTTCACTCCAGCATCGGGGATAAACCGCATTGGAGTAAGTAAGGTTAAATAGTTTTTGAATGCATGAACCAAGACTGGTATAGCCATATTTCAGCATTTCGTTACAGATACCATCTAGGCCACATGCTTTTTGTGTTTTGAGTCCTTTAATTGCCTTACTAATTTCATTTTCTTTTATTCTATAGTCTAACTCACTGAAATTAGTTTGCTGTTCTAGATGTTGTAAATTTGTATCAATGAAATTCTCAGTTGAACTGAATTTACTTTTTACATTTAATTTCTCAAAATGTTTTAACCATTCATCTGGTGATACATTTTCTGTATCTTCCTTTTTTGGATTGTCATTCTCTTTAAGTTCTTCCAATATTTTCCAAAATTCTTTCGGCTTATCGTCGACTAAATTGTCTAGATTGTTAATAAGCCTGTTTCTATATTTTCTCCTTTTATATTTCCTTGCTTTTCTAAGATCTTTTAGAGATTTAAAGTACGAAGATCTAACACATGGTACCTTTGGATATATAGATAATAGATACGCTTTGTACTTTGTGCTACTTTTAAGACTTTGCAAAGTTTTATCATACCACCTTGGTTTCTTTTTAGTAATTATACGAGTTTTTCTGGCTCTATTAGACTTAATGCATTTCAAGGCTATGTTCCCAGCAGTTTTAAGGATATTGTTAAAATCATCTGCTGCACAGTCAACCTGCTCTTGGGAGTATCTGTTTTCAAGAAATTTATCAATAGCATTTTGAACTGGATGCGAACATAAAGCATCTTGGTATTTGTGAAGTGAGTCCTCTGACCATATGTATCTAGAAGGCATAAGCTTTAGGTCATTCTTCAAAACTTTTATATGATAATTTACGCGTAGCATAAATGATAATTGACAGTGATCGGACAGATAACCTGTAAACCTGTGTACATGAAAATACGATATTAATTTTAGCAAAGTATCTGATACGACAGTATAATCTACAACACTGCTGCCACCTGGTTGATGACAGGTGAAGTGTCCAATTGTGTCACCGACTGTTCTGCCGTTTAAAAGTCTCATCTGTGCGGATATGCACAGATCTAGTAGTTGTTTGCCACGTTGATCCTGTATCTTATCACAGTTGTAACGACGTAAAGTTGCATCATCTTCGACATAAGTGTCGTATAGGGGCAGATGATTAGAATCATCATTAGACACAAAGTCAAGGCCCGAACCTGTGCGGGCATTTAAATCACCAGTAAGTATCACGTATCCCAAATTTGATAGTCTAGCTATATCCGACTCAATCATTTGTATAATACTAATATCAGATATTGGACAGAAAGGAGAATTCTCAGGAGGGATATAAGCAAAACATAGATATACATTTTTATCTAGACCAAAATTGTCAGCATTGAGCTCAAGCCATATATAGTGATTAGTTGTATGTTCCAAAAAGCGAATACTTGATCGAAGGTCATCTCTAACGTAAATGGCTAATCCACCATGATGTATGTTAGACGTTCGTCGTTTAGGACCAATGAGTGGTACTACCCGATAAAATCAGAATTTAAATTGAATTTACCTGGATTCAATTATATACATATACATGTAGGCGCACCTAGTGCGAGTTCTTTTCATTTTCCTGGTCGTTTGTGGCTTGGTGATTTCTGATGAAATACTGGCAACCCAAAGTTTGGAATTGCTGTGGTTGTGGATGAATTTACCTGGATTCACAAGTCCAGGTAAATCCTAAATCCTCGCAGAGGGTTCTAGCAGATCGATCGATACACTGGCTCGCGAGTATGCTCCATAATGTGAGTATTGAATTTCCGGATCAGATCAAGTTTCTCCTTTTGTGGTATGTCGTAATTGTTTCATAATACAACATAGGCCTACACAGAGATTTGATATTTGTAGGCCCTACTGGTTCACCTGACCATTGGTGAGACTTTGAAGTAGCAGGAACGCATCAACGACGTTAAATTTTATTCACTCACTCACTCATTCACTCACTGGAGAGACAAATTACATTTCTCGTGAATGTTTGCATGTGGTGCCCGCTTTTCGAAGGGAGTAGTCGCCCCTTGGACAAGTGGCGCTTCAATTAGGGGAATTCCCGCAATCTTGCAACACGGCCACCCTTGAAAAAAAGTGAGATTCAAACTGAAAATGGCAGAAAAATACCCGTCTTCACGCAATGATCTTCACGGAGAAGCTGACGAAAATGACGAGATAGACATAAATGACTGTTTCGCTGCCATAGAAATGGCAGGAGAAAGGTTTGTTTGTGTTTGGGTTGTTCTGAAGTAACAGCATCATGTATGGCCCTGATTCCGTCATTCGGTTTTCTTGGTGCAGGCTGGAGATCTTATGTCTTTGAATTTCCCAGCAACTATATACTATATGTCTGATTTATCAGGAAATAAAGATGATTGAAATCTTAAAGTTGCATCATTGTCAGGTAAAAGTTGAATTGATAGATCAAAGAAGCCGTCCCGAATTATTTGCTGGGACAGACATGTCACTGAGAGAAAGTCATCTCAGTTAACCTAATATGAAATAGGCAAAGCCTAGAAACGAACGAAGTATACTTCTTTTGTTCGCTTCTGACTTTGCCTTTTTCGTATCAATTCTTTTTTTTCGCAAACCATATAGGTCTATATATAGTCACTGTTATATTACGGAAGCTTAGAAGGGACATTGAAAATTATATACATATACATGTAGGCGCACCTAGTGCGAGTTCTTTTCATTTTCCTGGTCGTTTGTGGCTTGGTGATTTCTGATGAAATACTGGCAACCCAAAGTTTGGAATTGCTGTGGTTGTGGATGATGCGTTGAATATTTGATCAATCGGGAAACGTATTGTCCTTTATCTGACATAGCAGACTGCCTATACCATATAGTATATGTTTCACACATTTCAAGGTCCGAAAATATGAATTATTTTCAGTATAATCAAATACAGTCGATCAGAATTGATACTCTGGATAGGATCTGGGATAAAATATGTTGATCGAATATATAAACCACAACATATTGGGATGCTTCTTCATTATAAATTAATTTAAGGAATGAAACTGATAGAATTATTTTAATTTTATCCTTGAATGAAAAATTAAGAATGCCAAACTGTTCGAAGAGAGATATTACTATATATATAATGGACAGAAATATTGCGATGTTTATAGTTATATATAATCAAATTATTGTAAACAAATGAAAAACAAGCTTGATAGCTTATGAAGCCAGGACATTCCACCTTGAGGACATTTACCCCTGTAGACATTTCCCTAGATATTTCCTCCTTCAAACATTTCCCTCTGTGAACATTCCCCACTCCCCCTCCCCCTTTTTTTGTACTATAACTACAAATGTGTACCGGTAACACACTGAAATATTTTAAGATACTTTTAACAAGATTTGTATGATTTAGTAAAATATTGTAATAGATATCTTGGGTTTTGCCATGAATTACTTTCTTTTCAACAGGGCACTATTTTGACATGCATAATTCATCTCAGCATATCTGTGCTAATAAAGAATTCAATTGAATTGCGCAAGTGTATGTTACATTATTGATTGTTCGCCTCATGTAGGTGCTTTTTTTTTCATTCATGTAGGTGCTAATTAGCAAATAAACATCTATTCTATTCTATCGTATGGATAAAAATATTTATTTATTTATGACTACGTAATAGTTGTTAACGTATAGGATGTATACTACCGGTACCGTAGCTATTGTTTTGTCATGCCGAATTATAGAAAATAATGAATAATAATAGAGAAATGCCCCAAATTTGTTTTTGTCAATATTTCAATTTTGTTAAACATTTGTACGAAGTCATAGTACAAAAATATATAGGAAGGGGGGGAAGGGGGGATGCATGTCTAAATATGAGGAATCTGACTTTCTAAAATTTCGTTTTATAAGTTGTTTGAGTTCTTGGTAAAATTTTGCTGTTTGACTTCAAAGCTATTCATGAATTGACCCCTCAGAAGTGTACGGATCTAAACACAATAAAATCTGCAATAAACTATAGCTTGATGAATGTGTTTGTTTTATGAACTTTACACTTGCAACTTGGTTGTCCGTACCCATTAATGTTTAGATCTAGGCCATAATCTGAAGTGAATGGATGATACCTGGTGGTTCAGACAATCGCAGTGTCACCGTTTACTTGGAAATGATTTCTTACATGTTATAATTAAAATCCCCTATTGATAATCAGCTTGTTGTGACCCCCTTCCCCCATTTGTTTGCGAACTTTGGATGACCTAGTTTATCACGCGGACGTCAGCGAAAGAACTCGAATGGCTTGTTTTTGCTACGGCGTAAGCCAAGGTCACCACTCCGTGGCAAATGTTTATTTTTTAAATGAACAACCGATTATCTCTTTATCAAACATCAGATCTTCAAAGCCTAATAAATAAGCTTGTTATAGATGGACACGTTATGTAGCTTTTTCTTGTCGTAGAACTAAATTTTATGAAATTTCTGCACTGATGTAAAGTGCCGTTTTCGCGAAAAAGGAGGTCTGATCGCACTCTTCATTCAAACATTTGCGTGCGGGCATTGTCGCAGTGCAGACGACACTCGGACGTTTTCGCCAAATATTCTATCAGTCGGAAGGGAATTCATCCTTGAATTTATTAGCATATTTATCTTCTTCTTTTTTTTCAAATCTATAGCAAATATTTTTACATTAAATTTCGATACTGTTCTAATTTTAGATATTATACCCACACTGCCTCAAATCCAATATGGCAGCCCCCGCAAAAAACGCCCACGCAAACGATGAAATCTGAACATGATAGACTTGGTTTGATTGTCTGTCTTTACATGGATTTACACTGGGTTTGTGATTAGGTTCTGTATCTGTATTTTGTCTCACGTAATGCATGTATGTTACTCAGAGTTTAACGACTTCCGCAGTAACCGGGCTTTCGCGGTCCCGAACTTCGTTCGTTATAATACAACAGAGGCTTGTAGTTGGTCGGTTATTACCAGATAATATGAAATAGGCAAAGCCTAGAAACGAACGAAGTATACTTCTTTTGTTCGCTTCTGACTTTGCCTTTTTCGTATCATTTTTTTTTTTTTTTCGCAAACCATATAAGGTCTATATAGTCACTGTTATATTACGGAAGCTTAGAAGGGACATTGAAAATTATATACATATAGGCGCAGCCTAGTGTGCGTTCTTTTCATTTTCCTGGTCGTTTGTGGCTTGGTGATTTCTGATGAAATACTGGCAACCCAAAAGTTTGGAATTGCTGTGGTTGTGGCATCTTAGCTTGCTAAGGGCATTTCACGTTTCATTACGAGCAGAAGTTTCTACGTATGATCGTGCCATGCGTTCGGATGATGTGGTTGTGGATGATGCGTTGAATATTTGATCAATCGGGAAACGTATTGTTCTTTATCTGACATAGCAGACTGCCTATACCATATAGTACATGTTTCACACATTTCAAGGTCCGAAAATATGAATTATTTTCAGTATAATCAAATACAGTCGATCAGAATTGATACTCTGGATCGGATCTGGGATAAAGTATGTTGATCGAATATATAAACCACAAAATATTGGGGTGCTTCTTCATTATAAATTAATTTGAGGAATGAAACTGATAGAATTATTTTAATTTTATCCTTGAATGAAAAATTAAGAATGCCAAACTGTTCGAAGAGAGATATTATTATATAATGGACAGAAATATTGCGATGTTTATAGTTACATATAATCAAATTATTGTAAACAAATGAAAAACAAGCTTGATAGCTTATGAAGCCAGGACATTCCACCTTGAGGACATTTACCCCTGTAGACATTTCCCTAGATATTTCCTCCTTCAAACATTTCCCTCTGTGGACATTCCCCACTCCCCCTTTTTTGTATTATAACTACAAATGTGTAACACACTGAAATATTTTAAGATACTTTCAACAAGATTTGTATAATTTAGTAAAATATTGTAATAGATATCTTGGGTTTTGCCATGAATTACTTTCTCTTCAACAGGGCACTATTTTGACATGCATAATTCATCTCAGCATATCTGTGCTAATAAAGAATTCCATTGAATTGCGCAAGTGTATGTTACATTATTGATTGTTCGCCTCATGTAGGTGTTGTTTTTTTTTCATTCATGTAGGTTCTAATTAGCAAATAAACATCTATTCTATTCTATCGTATGGATCAAAATATTTATTTATTTATGACTACGTAATAGTTGTTAACGTATAGGATGTATACTACCGGTACCGTAGCTATTGTTTTATCATGCCGAATTATAGAAAATAATGAATAATAATAGAGAAATGCCCCAAATTTGTTTTTGTCAATATTTCAATTTTGTTAAACATTTGTACGAACTCATAGTACAAAAATATATAGGAAGGGGGGGGGGGGAGGGGGGAATGCATGTCTAAATATGAGGGGGGGGGGATGCATGTCTAAATATGAGGAATCTGACTTTCTAAAATTTCGTTTTATAAGTTGTTTGAGTTCTTGGTAAAATTTTGCTGTTTGACTTCAAAGCTATTCAAGAATTGACCCCTCAGAAGTGTACGGATCTAAACACAATAAAATCTGCAATAAACTATAGCTTGATGAATGTGTTTGTTTTATGAGCTTTACTTGCATCTTGGTTGTCCGTACCTATTAATTTAATGTCTAAATCTAGGCCATAATCTGAAGTGAATGGATGATATCTGACGGTTCAGACAATCGCAGTGTCACCGTTTACTTGGAAATGATTTCTTGCCTGTTATAATTAAAATCCCCTATTGATAATCAGCTTGTTGTGTGACCCCCTTCTCCCTTTTCTTTGCGAACTTTGGATGACCTAATTTATCACGCGGACGTCAGCGACAGAACTTGAATGGCTTGATTTTGCTACGGCGTAAGGTCACAATTCCGTGGCAAATGTTCATTTTTTAAATGAACAACCGATTATCTCTTTACGAAACATCAGATCTTCAAAGCCTAATAAATAAGCTTGTTATAGATGGACACGTTATACAGCTTTTTCTTGCCGTAGAACTAAATTTTATGAAATTTCTGCACTGATGTGAAGTGCCATTTTCGCGAAAAAGAGGTCTGACCGCATTCTCAACCTGTAACCATTTGCGTGCGCGAAGTGCAGACGACACTCGGGCGTTTTCGCTAAATATTCTATCAGTCGGAAGGGAATCGGAAGGGAATTCATCCTTGAATTTATTAGCATATTATCCTTTTTTTGTTTCAAATCTATAGCAAATATTTTTAGATTAAATTTCGATACTGTTCTAATTTTAGCTATTACCCACACTGCCTCAAATCCAATATGGCAGCCCCCGCAAAATACGCCCACGCAAACGATGAAATCTGAACATGATAGACTACGGTGATTGTCTGTCTTTACATGGATTTACACTGGTTTGTGATTAAGTTCTGTATTTTGTCTCACGTAATGCATGTATGAATGAAACTGATAGAATTATTTTAATTTTATCCTTGAATGAAAAATTAAGAATGCCAAACTGTTCGAAGAGAGATATTATTATATAATGGACAGAAATATTGCGATGTTTATAGTTACATATAATCAAATTATTGTAAACAAATGAAAAACAAGCTTGATAGCTTATGAAGCCAGGACATTCCACCTTGAGGACATTTACCCCTGTAGACATTTCCCTAGATATTTCCTCCTTCAAACATTTCCCTCTGTGGACATTCCCCACTCCCCCTCCCCCCTTTTTTTTTTTTTGTATTATAACTACAAATGTGTAACACACTGAAATATTTTAAGATACTTTCAACAAGATTTGTATAATTTAGTAAAATATTGTAATAGATATCTTGGGTTTTGCCATGAATTACTTTCTCTTCAACAGGGCACTATTTTGACATGCATAATTCATCTCAGCATATCTGTGCTAATAAAGAATTCCATTGAATTGCGCAAGTGTATGTTACATTATTGATTGTTCGCCTCATGTAGGTGTTGTTGTTTTTTCATTCATGTAGGTTCTAATTAGCAAATAAACATCTATTCTATTCTATCGTATGGATCAAAATATTTATTTATTTATGACTACGTAATAGTTGTTAACGTATAGGATGTATACTACCGGTACCGTAGCTATTGTTTTATCATGCCGAATTATAGAAAATAATGAATAATAATAGAGAAATGCCCCAAATTTGTTTTTGTCAATATTTCAATTTTGTTAAACATTTGTACGAACTCATAGTACAAAAATATATAGGAGGGGGGGGGAGGGGGGAATGCATGTCTAAATATGAGGGGGGGGGGGATGCATGTCTAAATATGAGGAATCTGACTTTCTAAAATTTCGTTTTATAAGTTGTTTGAGTTCTTGGTAAAATTTTGCTGTTTGACTTCAAAGCTATTCATGAATTGACCCCTCAGAAGTGTACGGATCTAAACACAATAAAATCTGCAATAAACTATAGCTTGATGAATGTGTTTGTTTTATGAACTTTACTTGCATCTTGGTTGTCCGTACCTATTAATTTAATGTCTAAATCTAGGCCATAATCTGAAGTGAATGGATGATATCTGACGGTTCAGACAATCGCAGTGTCACCGTTTACTTGGAAATGATTTCTTGCCTGTTATAATTAAAATCCCCTATTGATAATCAGCTTGTTGTGACCCTCTTCTCCCTTTTCTTTGCGAACTTTGGATGACCTAATTTATCACGCGGACGTCAGCGACAGAACTTGAATGGCTTGATTTTGCTACGGCGTAAGGTCACAATTCCGTGGCAAATGTTCATTTTTTAAATGAACAACCGATTATCTCTTTACGAAACATCAGATCTTCAAAGCCTAATAAATAAGCTTGTTATAGATGGACACGTTATACAGCTTTTTCTTGCCGTAGAACTAAATTTTATGAAATTTCTGCACTGATGTGAAGTGCCATTTTCGCGAAAAAGAGGTCTGACCGCATTCTCAACCTGTAACCATTTGCGTGCGCGAAGTGCAGACGACACTCGGGCGTTTTCGCTAAATATTCTATCAGTCGGAAGGGAATCGGAAGGGAATTCATCCTTGAATTTATTAGCATATTATCCTTTTTTTGTTTCAAATCTATAGCAAATATTTTTAGATTAAATTTCGATACTGTTCTAATTTTAGCTATTACCCACACTGCCTCAAATCCAATATGGCAGCCCCCGCAAAATACGCCCACGCAAACGATGAAATCTGAACATGATAGACTACGGTGATTGTCTGTCTTTACATGGATTTACACTGGTTTGTGATTAAGTTCTGTATCTGTATTTTGTCTCACGTAATGCATGTATGTTACCTATTTAACGAACTCCGTTAGGGACCGCTTCGCGGTCCCGAACTTCGTTCGTTATTAATATTTATATATACTCTCCTACTCTATTTACACAGAGTAGGAGGAGAGTATATATTAATATTAAAATTAATTTACATAGAGTATGAGGAGAGTATATATTAATATTAATATCATAAATAATAACCGATCAACTACAAGCCCCTGTGTATTTACTATATAGTACAGAGATATTTCTAACTGAGATGGAGTATCAAGTCAGCGGAAGGTGTGAAAATTGAACAGCTGTTATGAACATGGCAGTGTGACTAACGTCACAGGACCTACGAAGTAGGGTTTGATATGATTTAAGTGTTTACTCGAGAGATGACCTGGGGGCCCTATGTGCTACTGTGAGAGAATTTATATAGCAGTGTCTAATTGGCAGTGGGTACTATTAACTTTCCCAGATGTCACCGCTGGTGCGTCATTAGCGTAGCAACCATTATCACCCTCAGTTCCTATTACCCTGAACAGTTATCAGCCCAGCAATACAGCACGAGGTCACCCATCCAATTCTTGACCAGGCTCTAAGCCGCTTAACTTCGGTGATTTTACGAGAACCAGTGTGTCGTGATATGTGCCATATCAGGGAACCTTCAAAAGTCACAGTGAAACATACAGCCACGAATTCCCGATGGGCATGACGGTGCACTCGCTGAGCCATCAATAAATAATAAAAATAATAATTATAAATCAGATTTTCATCAGAATTCGGTCAGCTCAGAACTTGCTGGTAACAATGCCCTAATGCGCGTTCATGCCAAAAATCAAGGTTCTAATGTCAATGGTTCTCCTTATTTTGCCAACGAAAGGATTCGAATGGACTGACTGACTCACTGACTCACTGACTCACTCATTACTGGACAATTTGCAAATGGTAGCCTACTTTGTAGGGAAAAAAAAACTATAGTAAAATGAAACTGTAACCGAAGTACTGACTAATGACACACTGAATACCTCTGTAAATACTGAAGTTATGAATGGGTAATCTCGAGTCAAGTACCAGTACGGTAAATATGTTTATTCCCTAAAACACAATGAGTATGTAGCCCTGGTATAGCCTAGCACTATCAGTGGCACAATCTAAATCAAAATAATGTTTCAGCAACATACGTTTAAAGTACACAGTTTAGTCCAGTACCTGGTAATATCTTTTTGGGTGTTAGTATGTAGAACAGCTGTGTGTATGGAAGTAACACATCAGCAGTGTGCTGTGAACACACACAGACTTTGACAAGATCACAAATGGCCAATCAGCATGCTGCTTGGTGGTGTTGATGCATTTAGTTCATTTTGTTTCCAGCATGCTGAACAACAAATTTGTGATTTGTGAAGTCTGTGGGTGTTCATAGCACTTGACACTGGAGTCCCAAACAAGGCAATGCTGTACTAAGGAGACGCTGGTCCATGTAATACTTGACAATTCAGCTTTCCATCTCGCAAAATTGAAAGCAGGAAGATGGAAAGCTCTACATTGTTCCCGTATCCGACCTTTCCATCTAGCAAAATTGAAAGTAGAAAGATGGAAAGCTCTACATCGCTTTCATATTCAAGCTTTCCATCTCGCAAAAATTGAAAGTATAAAGATGGAAAGCTTGACACCACTCTGTATTCCGGTACTAAAAATTGGTATTAAATTTTGTCGGTTTCTCCAAATATCAGCATTCACATTTTGCGACATGTGGTTTCATTTTGGGTCTGGTACGTACCTTTCAAGGTTTTTTTCAAGGTTTTTCATGAGATGTGCATATCTCCTAAGAAATGGGGCTAATTTTAACCAAGTATTGCTCTCGTAATGTCATAATTTCTTTTTCGAAAGCTGGAGACTAGTGTATATGCCCGCTTGGCATTAAGTCTCGAATGTAGTGTTTCTTGTCTTCTCTTAATTATATATACAAATTACAATACAGCGGAAATGCAAGGTATGATTCATGGCTTGCCAATGAATTCTTTTGGAAATTTGATATGGTTGATATATTTCCAGTATTTTGATGTCCTGACTTGAAATATGGAAATAAATTTGCTTTTATTTGCATGTTTTATTTGCATGTAATTGTCTATAATTGGATGAATTGGCTCCCAAAATCTTGATCTACAGCTGGTATTTATGAGGTATCATTACAAAATATAATCTTTTAACAGCTGCATGTATCTGAAAATGTTTAAATTTAAGTGTGTGCTTTCTTGTTTTGATTTCAGATTTCAGAATGAGGGATATTTAGAAGGGTTAGAGGATGGCAGATCTGCAGGCTATGAGGAAGGCGTGACTTTGGGGAAACATCAGGGCTGGAAAATTGGTTCTGAGGTAGGTAAATTACAATCTCTCATGTTTGTAAAATTTGCGAGAACTGTAGATCATGCCCCTGGATTTTGTTTGTACAAGTGATGCTGGAGTAATCACTCTTCATTGCATTGGCAATTTTGAAGGCAGTGATTAAAAGCTCTCCTGGAGAAAAATTTAGGAAAGTGACAGAGACCGAGAGCGATCTCTCTCCTTAAAAAAAGAGAAACTGGTATTAGGGAGGCATATGATTGTTGAGTGACAGCATCTTCAGATCATACCATTTCAGATTCTAGCTTCAGGGTCTGAATGGTTTGTATTGAGATAAAATATATAATTCAGTATAATTGACAGTCATTTCATTCGCTTGCTTTATGAAACAGTGCTTGCCTTTCAGCTTGGATTTTATCATGGGTTTGCAAGCACCTGGTGTAAAACTGCCAGTCAAGATCCTAAGACCAAATCAAGGTAATTTTTGGATACAAACTGGAGTTATCTCCCTTACACCATGTGCACTACAGTTAGCAACATAGCATGTCTTCATTCGATATAGAAGAACATTATTTGAACAAGATTGGGGTGCTTTAATTTCAGTTTGAATTATATAATTTTGTAAGATATTTCATATTCAGTCATTTTCCAAAATTCGACTAGACATGATAACAAATTTGACCAAGATAACTGATAACTGTTTGATCACTATTTCGGATCCTGTGTATGTTGCGAGTTCTTTCTTTGTGGCATATTGTCAACCATTTATAACGTAATATTACAAGCTGTTAACTTAAAATAAATGGTTCTATCACAGAGAATAGAAATCATACACAGTGAAACCTGTGAATACCAACACCTGGGTGAACTGACCAATCTCAAAATATCAACATTATCCATCGTCCGAATACTTATATTTAAAGTATTTTACAGGCATTCTGATTTGAGGCACACGATCACGCACGCGCTCCTGAAAAATAATCAAGGTGTGTGTTTTCCGCGCACCTCGTTTTCTTGTAAAAAAAAAAAAATGAAAACCGTATTTTTGTACTTGGAATTCCTCTCTCAAACTCTGATTGCAATGTCTAGCAATCATACGAGTAGTCTCTCTTGAGCAAAACGAAAGTTACTTTGTACAGCCTTGATCGCATAGTTTCTTTCATCACCGCATTCAATCATTCACTCAGCAGGTATACCATGGTAGCATGAAGCCATGATTGGACCTAGTACCTGGAAACGTGGTTCGTGATTACGTGACTTCTGTCGGTGCAAGTATGGCAAGCAGTTGAGGAGGGCGACGGACCCTCAACACGGGAGATGGTTATTCTCCCGTGTTTCTTATAACTTCATTCTGTGATGGCAACTGTTTCAATAATAATAGGAAGACATCATAAATCACACTCCCAACGTCAGCAAAAGCACTCCTGGACATTTCTCAGGCGTGTGATTTGGGGGTGCTAATCGCACCCCTCGAGTAATGTCAGGCGTGTGTTTTTCACTCGCCTTCACCTGTGCTTATCAGAGTTCCTGATTTTGAATGTTTATAAACCAGAACCCTGTCAAAACCGACACTATAATCTGGTCTCAAGCATGGTCGGTATACACAGCTTTCACTGTACATGTATTGTTGTCTTCTATTTATGTTGTAGGACTCTCAAAGTACTGGGGACACTGGTAGATATGATTGACAGGTTTCCCCTATGTGATCCCACAACTCCAAGTCTACAAGAAGAGCTGGAGAACATCCGGGGCAAGTTCAAACAGGTAAAGCGGGTGACGGGTCAGACAAACATTATAAATACCCTCTTTCGACAATGGTCCGGTTCATTGTCACATTAAAATGGGATCAAATGACAGGAAGGGTGGCCTCATCGTAGGCTATGTTTGTCATAATATATTAGGGAACTTGGAATCCAATGTCTATGAATTGATTGTTGTTCACTGCACATTACGTCCTATTATTAGAAAGGTGATCCACCTTTCTCTTGTGAACTTGAAGCCTCACTGTTTATTATGGATGAATGAATCATGCAGTAAAAATAGTTCCTACTGGTTTATTCTCCACTCCAGCTTGATAATGATCATCCTCATGAGCCAGTGTATCAATCGATTCACTGGCTCCCATAGCAGTTCTGGATTAAATAGCTTCACAAGTTTTCTCTAATTCAAACCAATCAGTATGCACGTTCAGCCAGTTCAATATGCCAATCTGCTGTGAGGTTTGAGATGTGACTGATTTGAATTTCATGACTGGCCAAACTACTTTGATGTCAGGCTGAAATCTACATCGGGTAAAAAAATCAAAACCGCAGGCTTGGGATACCAACATGCTAAATCAAAACAACCGCGAGAGATGAAATGTATGAGATTATATGATAGAGGCAATGACTCGAGAACTCATTTGAATCACCAAAAAGGCCCAGGTAGATAGTGATTGTTGATGAGCTCTCATATTTCAAACAGTACAGTGATTGACCTGTTTTAATCAATTCAGTGCCATCTCTGATGATAGAATATAGAAAGTTATGATGTTTCTGTTCTTGACCTTCTTTCCTGATACACATAACCACAAATACGTCAAATTTCCAGTTTCCCCCAGTACATGTATATATGTCTGAACTATTTTCAGAATCTTGTCTGTCCTTTTCTTTATCCGTGTGACCTAAGGCACATGCAGACTGAAGGTTTATTAATCACATATTCAGAAAAATATAGAAATGTAGTCTATACTGGATATAACCATACATACGTATGGTAAGATTTCTTGGAGTGTGTTCAGAAATTACAGACCCACCATGTGGGGAATTCAGCCACTGAATATGCAGTTGTAAAATTAATGTAGTAGAGCAAATCAGATCAGAGTCACATTGATTAATGTTATGTCTAGAATCTATTGGTACCATGAAAACAGACAGAAATGTAGCATCCATTGAAAATATTGAACTACATGTAGATTATTTGGAATTGAGCTTCCAGAGATAATTCTAATGCCATCTGATTTCATCCGTACATACAGCTGGTCAGCTGAAATATTTGTGACTGTAAAATTTGCTTTAACAGTCGCAAATTGTTTCAACAGCGAGGAGGGGAGGGGTCTAAAAATCAGGATTTTTCCTATGTATGCTGGGTTAAATTTTGCGTATTGGAGGGTGGCCAAAAAATTAAATTTTTTGCATACGTAATACTTGAAACAGCCTTAAATCTATTTACTCTCTTCCAGACCAGAAGAAACAGATTTATCTACAGAAGCGTTTATCCATTTCAATAATTATAGTTAGCCTACAAAAGGTACTGTCGTCCAGTCAAACTGTCCCGACTATCTAAACCTTTTAGGTAATGGTACCTTGATGTGAGATACTTTGATTTGTTCAGAGCTCAATGATGTTAATATCACATTGTTCATTTTCCCTCTTTCAAATTCAGGCTTCCTCCCTGTTGAATGTGAGTCCCCAGTTTGGCAGCAGTGAACTACCTGGGACCCAGTCAAAACTTTCCTTCTGACAAAGGCCCTAAACAAGCAAAGTCAGGAAGCATATCAACCATTCCGGGTGGAGCGAGCATCATATGTCCTCCAATATACAAGCAAAGGTGAGAACTCTGGAATTCTTTGTATTATTCGATGAATTGAGTTTCATTGCTTTTTATTATTCGATGAATTGAGTTTCATTGCTTTTCACATTTTGACCTGATGTACTATTGTTTCTATAACAGTCTCTAGTGAACACAATATCTCAGGGACAACTTGACATAGAATCTTAATCTTTGGCACAATGCTGACTTGCAAGAGCCCTGTTCCTATATTTTCCAATGTCACAGAGGTCAAAATGTGAATAGCATTGTGAACTCAGTATATCAATAACAATGAGAGTTGAAGACAGGATATTTCACACAATGCTGTCTTTTGAATGCCTCTAGATACATTTCACTCAGGACTGACTTTGACCTATTTTTAAAGGTCACAGGTGAAAATGTTAATAGCAAGGTGAATGTAATATCTCACAAACAGGGGGAGCTTGGTATTGAATATTTGGCACACTGCTGCCTTATGAAGGCTTCTAGGTCCTGTTCACTATCTGCTCACCTTGATCAAAATTTCCAAAGTCAATATGTAAATTTTTCTGTCACGCAACTCTTCAAACCCGCAATATTCTCAATCCAGCAACCACGAAAATCATGTTTTTTTTTAAATATTTGGGGTTTTGGTGCAAATACGCAGTATTACATTACTAAAAGAGTAACTGTGGTACTTGTTTAAGTGTATGTCATATTCAAGATAACGATGCGAATAACAAAACGTAGTACATTTTTCCCTCAACATTTCACTTGTATTCTGTCTCAGAGGATTCAAAGGCAGCTTTCTACAGTGGGAGAGAAATGTGCACTGCCTCTTTTGACGTCAGAAATGATGTTACTGACGTCATAATTCGAGCATCCTGCACCGTCTGCGAGACGTTGCAGCAATGCAGAGAGTGGAACAGTTTTGTAACAATATTGAATTGCTATGTGATTTATCGTTCCATATTAATAACGTCACAAGTTCCGACATGCTTGTGAAGCTGTGCACTACAATAACATTAATAACACTGATATTGTTAAAATTAAAGTCATAAAACAATATAGCGTATAAATTCTATAATTTGGAAGATTATCTTGGATTTGATGTAAACTTGCAAAAGTACCACAGTTACACTTTAAGGTAACATGATCTGACGAAAAGTGAGCGTTTTGGAACTGACTTAGGGTCACGAATAATTAGGGAAGTTACTGTAGCAATCATATTTGCTTGAGAATAAAACATATATGGAACAACTTAAATGTAATATATCCTCCTGAACAATATTTGAACAACTCTACACTCTTGAGCTTTTAAGACAGTTATTGCAGCCTCATATCTGCCTTTATACAAAGTTCACAAAAGAGCCTTGTCAAGAGAATTTGAGTGGTGATGGTAGCATGCCCTTTCAGACAGGCTGCCAAGCTGGGGGACCTGCTAGTTACTCGGCTTGTCAAAATGAAATCCATGATTTTCATTGGCCGGTGCAGAACATTGGAAGAAATTGCAGCCAATCACAGAGATTCTCTCACAGTTCATTGGAATCATTAGGAGCAGGAACAAACTTGCAAAAGTACTTTCAAAGGTAATTTAGTTAATTTTATTCGATAAATATTTCTGAAAAATGTGTTTGTTCAGTGGAATCCAGTGATGTAATCAATTTATTATCGTTTGATATTGTAGACTCCAGGATGGACATGCCGGGGCAGGCAGTGAGTTACCAGAGTAATGTAATATACCTGGAAGATAAACCGATTTACTCATAATGCTGAAGACACCAAGCCATCTTTAGATTAGATTACACTGGCAAGCCAGCAAACTGAGGGAGCCAAGAAAAGAGAACTACAGAAGAGACAGTTTCAGTGAACTCCTGAAATTGAGTGATAAAAATTTGCAAGACTTCAGAAATAGCAAACTGTAGGCACAATAGAAAACATCTGAAGAGTACTAGCTCTGCCTCTACACATCATTTAAAATTTTAATAAAAAAAAGTGTTCTTTAATTCTTTGCATGATTAAATTTATACATGCTGTGGTGCGTCAAAGTTGAAGAGAACACATATATATTTTTTTATCCTCAATGTATTCAGTTATTATTCCCATCGTCAACTAATTAAAGATGTAATCAGCCTCAAAATGGATGGATTTTGTAAACTCTCCCCTGTGCATTTTTTCAGCAGGGAAGATTACCATTCATCATATGTATTATATTTGATGATAGTGGGATCGTCATATACAATGAATGCAAGAATATCTTGTCAGAGACTCTTGTAACTCTGCCCGCTTCGACAGATTTTCTGTCTCGCCATTAAGTGTGTGTTGTATGCGGAGAGGAAAATGAACTATGAGTGATGTAGCGATGCTCACGAATCTGAATGCTGCACAGCCTGCAGCCATGGAATAACGTTATGGCTCGTGCCTACGGTTCGGTAATGTCGCATAGCAAACGTTGGTAGAATGCACCATACTTGTTGACAAGGCCGTGGAAAAGATCAATTTCTTAATTGACAGTATATGACATGTATTGGTCTGTTAGAATTATTTCCTGAGAGGAATTGTTGAAGAAAACATCAGTGCACCTTTCCAATCCACATCAATCGTCAGACAAACCGGGACATTGAGAGAACAAAGGTGAGGCTGCCTATGGTTGCACTGACTGGTTCGCATAATTTCACTTTGCCCTATCTTATAACCCAGGACAGTAATTTGAACTGGTGATAACTGACAAAATTGTATACATTTTTGTTATATTTTCCCAGTGTTCAAAGAAAGTGTCATTATTCTTAGAATGTTGTATAGTTTGGCAAGAATTGCATTAAAATATGCTGGCAATCACCAGTTCTCAATACTGTCCTGGGTTAAAAGATAGGGCAAAGTGAAATTATATGAACCAGTAGCTGATGAGCTGAAGTCACTGGTCAATGCACATACAGGTTCTTCTTTGGTCTCGCAATACTGTGCAACTGAGCCATTGTTTTCTAACGGATGTATTTATGGATAGTAATATCAAAATGTTTTTACCGGCACTGAATTAATTGGAGTCCGTCATATCTGTAAAAAGAATGATTTATTTATATATTTATTCTTTGTACATACATTACAGATGTTGAGAAATACAAGATTTTGATTATCCACGTTGTTACTGTGCTAGTCATCTATTTGAAAATTCCCCAAAGCTCAGAAACAATATAAAAATTCTTCTTGATTCTATCAATGTTGAATATAGTCTGAGCTTCCCCTGACCCTTCAGCCAAAGGACAGATAACACCGTTACTATCATATTGTGCTCTGTCGTATATTTGAAGTCTTTGTTATTTTTGATGGTCTTTTCATTTTTTCGAAAATCTTGAACAATTTTGATGGCCCCGACCTGAGATATATTCACTTAGCTTCGGAAATATGAAACACCTTCAAAAATAAGAAACACTTTCATACAAAATAGGAAAGACTTTTAAAAATAAGAAATGTTATCATGAAGACCATCAACTATATGAAAGCCCATCAATAATATGAAAGCGTCTAAAATATAACCCTTTCAAAATTAATAAAGATCTTCAAAAATATCAAAAGAGCACTAAATGACAGTTTTGGCATTCCATATATGGTTGACGCTGTGAAGATTGTAAGACTAGAGGTGTAACGACTTCTTCACGGCTCTGAACCTGTTAGTCTCTAACATGATCCTGACAAACTCTCGCCGAGTAATTTTCCCGTCACCAGTACTGTCCGCCTCGTCCATCATTTCCCGGATCATGGTGTTTGAGAATACGGCGTCTGTGGCGTCCGCAGCTTTCCTGACGTCTTCAAAAGTGACATATCCCTTATGATCAGAGTCGATGAGGTCAAAGCCCTACAGAAATACATAGAAAGCAATATTACAGTCAATTTTTCTGTGTCTTGTATGTCAAAATGCATTCCATAATTGAGAAAATTTAAGCAACGCTATTGACCTATACCAGAAGACCATAAACGGACATCTGCCTATACATATATTGAGAAATTCATTGCTCAAATGATCAATAAAATCGAGCATTGTCTCGAAATGGAGCACATTCATTCTCTCGGAGCCTCTCTCGTAAAGCTTTCCTTGTCCAGTTTTCTCCATTTTCTCCAATTCTCCGGTTTTATTATAATCTCTGTTGATAATTAATTTGAATCGCCCTTGCACTAAAATACAAACTTTCCCAAAATAACCATTGGACACGCAAATGAAAACATTATTTCTTAATTATACCTTCAGTATTTCCTCATACGGGTCTGGTCCATCCTCCTGGCCTTTCACTACAAACTCTAAAAACTCCTCAAAATTCACTCCTCCTTTCTTGGACCGGTCAAGTTTTGCTAGAGTTGATAAAAGAAGAGAAATCATCAGTGGAGGTCACCAAGTGTCTGGTTCATGCATACACTGATTGCTGACAAAATGGAGGAATATCGTCATAGGATCAGAACGTGTTACTGGCAAGATGTTATGTTATATAATCATTAATACGCAGCAGCCACTTAAAATCTGAC
This sequence comes from Hanleya hanleyi, assembly GCA_036873755.1. NCBI lineage: Eukaryota > Metazoa > Mollusca > Polyplacophora > Lepidopleurida > Hanleyidae > Hanleya > Hanleya hanleyi. Next base: position 20,871 of record JAVTVY010031514.1, on the reverse strand, counting down.
ATGTTCTCAGTCCAAATGTGTAATTGATTACCTTTATATCATACAAGTCCTGGATATGAATAATGAATCACGTACCGATCATGCCTTTCAAAATGATATTTTCCATCGGGAATCGAAGCATGCTCCCCAATCTTCTCAGGTCCGATACAGTTATAAGGCTGAAATAACAATAGATGTGAACGTGACAACCAGAACGACATCCGACTTTCATGTAAGGGTCACGAGACAAAGGAGTAGAATAGTGTGTCTGGGTACAACAATAAGTCTAGACGGACGAACAGTCCCATCGATAGACCAAGTTGTATATTGCGATCACGATTTCCTTCCGTCTGCTAACTTTTTATACCCGTCACATGACTCTACAGGAAAGCATTCCTCGGCACCTAACATTCAGACCCGAGAATACGGTGGATTCTCGGACGTAACCTTAGTATCTCAGCCGCGCTTTTATTGTAGATGTTCATGTGGAGACTATGAACACCGGTAGCGATTTTTGTCCGTCTATCCGCTTGTTAACTTGCGATATCTTGTTCGTGTGATATCTCCAGTTCCAGGTCATGGATTGGTACCAAACTTGGGGTATACCTTACCCATGGAGCAAAGATGCACTATATTCATTTTTAGGTCAAAGGTCAAGATCACTGTGGCAAAAAAAAACAAACACTCAGTAAATCATCGAACATCGAACAAATCATTTAGCTGGTTTTGCTATAAGTAAAGTTCATATATGTTGATGGTGATGGCGGAGTTGAAGCCTATTGATTTTCACCCTCGACCAAGTTTGGCCAAAGGGTATTGTTATATGTATGCTTCGTCCGATTGCGGCTCCATTTGGCTTGTTAACTCATTATCTCTTGAAGGATTGGAGCCAGGATTTTCAAATTCATAACATATGTAACTGGCGATGGCTCAGAAACCTGATCTTGACCTATTTTATCTGGGCCAAATTCTAGTACTGGCGATAAGTGTTGAAGGGCTGGACTCTCCATATTATACTACTTGCGAAGTCTGGTGATGGACTAAAAGCCTTTCCATTTTGACCGAACTTTCTCAAATTCATCAAGGTCAAATTCTAGCTATTGCAATAACTGGAGGGATCATGGGCTAGGCTCTCCAAATTTACACTACAGTACACGTGCAACTAGTGATTTATTAGAAGCCTTTTCAAGCTGACCGACCTTGATCAATTTGACCGATCTTGTCCTATTTTATCCAGGTCAAATTCTAGTTAATGCAATCTGTTTATAGTTATGGTTTCCAATTCATACTACATGTCACTGGTAATGGGTAGAAGCTGTATGGGCATATACAAGTTGACCGACCTTGACCTTTTTTTTTATCAAGGTCGAATTCTAGTTAATACGGCATGTTTTATGATTATAACTATAGGCTTCCAAATCCCTACCACTGGCGATGGACTAGAAGCATACATAAAAGTTGACCGACCCTGACCTATTTTTTCAAGGCTTAAAGATTATAGCCATAGGTTTTCCAAATCCAGACCAGATATGGATTATGGATGGACCAGATATGGATTATGGATGGACCAGATATGGATTATGGATGGACCAGATATGGATTATGGATGGATCAGTTTACTGAACATGACTTTTTCTAGATCAAATTCGATTTTCACGATATTTTATGAAGGATCATAGCTAACTCAAAATAAGTTTTGGTTTCTGCAGTCAAAGATTTGCACGGGCGTATAATGTCTCGCCATATCATTTACTCGTTGTTAAATCTATTCATACACCTGTATATATTCTATTCTGTTATGTATTTTATATTATATTTCATGTGATCTGTTCATTATTACATGTATCTTTGGAGGGCCTCTGGGAAGAACAGTTTTTGTAACTGACAGTGTTACCCTCGATAAATAAAGTTTTATATATATATTTATATTGGAGCCTATAAGGCTCTTGTTGTCAATGTGATATCTCCAGTATAGGTTACCGATTTGCTACCCAACTTTTTGTGTAACTTCACCATGTTACGATGAACAGCCCTATTAATTTCGAGGTCAACAGGTCAAAGACGAAGTTTACAAACGTAAGAAAAAACATTTGAAAATGGAAAATATCCTGTTCCAAATTATTGATTCAAAACTTTGGGCATACCTTAGTCAAAAGGTTAAGGTCACTTACATCCAAACTAGTCGAGAAAAATGGAAAAATGTGTTGTCATAACTTATCACTTCAGTTCAGTGTTGTGGATTATGATAAAATATCTACTATTCCTCAAACTCAGGACTACAGCGAACAAACCTATTCATATGAAAATGAAACTTTACGAAAAAAGTTTTTGCGCGCCCTTTTCTGAGCATTGAATTAGATACATACAAATGTCAAAGTAAAATTTTAACGAATTTGTCTAGCTTTGGTGCTGGATCGTATTCATACGAAAAATGAAACGTTAGGAAAATTTGTTGTTTTCACGCCTTGAGCTGAGCATTAGATATTAAGGTAAATACACATGTCAAAGTTATACATATATTATTAGGGATTTGTCCAGCTTTGGTTCTGGATTGTATTCATATAAAAAATTCAGCTGTCTTCTGGGAAGAAGAATTCATTGCAAATATCACTGTCTAGATTTCCTACCGGAGAAAATGTTTAGTCACACTTTCTACTTACTCGTTACAACACATCTCATATCTTATAACATAAAAGCTTGTCCGGTTTAGTCATGGTCGGCTGTCCCTATCCTACCAAACCGGACAGCCTTTTATGTTGTGAGACAGGGGATTTGTTGTAGCGAGGAAATGTGACCAAACAATTTATACGGTAGGGAATCCAGACACTGATTAGCGTTTCAATGTAGCACTGCTTCCCGAATAGTTTTACAAAGATTTGCAGAATAAACATATATATAATTTTATAACATGACCAAAACTAACCTACCCCTTCCTGTTATTGTCAAACATATCAAAGGCTATATGTAAGTCCTGTATCTCGTCTTGCGTGAGTTCACGTCGGATCACTTCGGCGGCCGATGTCGGCGCTTTCCGTCTTTTAGAGTCCATGTCCTGTAGAATATCCCGAACATTTCCCTGTTTCTTCCTTTCAGTGATAGCGTGTTTGGCGTCGATGTCTCTAGCCATTTGTCTCGTTTCCTCATCCCGTTTGTCCTGCTGTGCCTTCAATGCCAGAACCTCTTCTTTCTCCAAGTGATTGGAGATGAATCGTTTGTATAAGTCTGTATTCATATCAAAGCCAACACTTTGTTCTTGTCGTGCTTTGGTCAGTTTCGCTTTTAATCGAGCTACTTCTTTTTTCTTTGATGCACGTTGTTGTTGATTCCGTCTGTCGTCGCGTTGTTGCATACGCTCTAGCTCCTGTTTTAACTTCATTGCTCCTGGAGACAAAGTTGAACCAGTCGTGATTGCGGACGGACTGAGAGATTCTTGACTATCGTCTTCGAAACGGACTTTTCTGTCAGCAGATGATGGTTTCTTTGCGTTCACTTCTGACGTCCGTTTATCATTGGACGTGATTTCTTTGGGTTCTGTTTTTTCTGGTGAAACAGTTTGAGCACTTAACGTTTCGTCTTTTACAGCTGCAGAATTTTGCAATTTTCCATTTGTCTGTTCTGAATTTGAAATGATCTCTTGTGTTTTACACGCCATTTCTGTTCTGATTTCATTTGACTGACCTTCATTGACTGTTTGTGTAAGATTCCGGCTTTCAGTATTAGCTGTGTTTGTATTTCTCGATTCTGCCCGCAATTCTCTACGCATTGTCCCATCCGCATCATTAATATCTTTCATCACAACGATCACATCTGACGTTTTTGCTTTGTCACTGTCAACAGTGGTATCATTTTGATTGACTATTGGATCTTCTGTGGTATTAGTTTGTGGTGTATTCGTACCCCGGGATTCCCGTAAATTCTCAGTGTCTGGCTGCGAGCGTTCCTCCTTCTGGCTGTCGTACCCAGAACTGGCGGTCACCATGGAAACTCTCCTATCTGCAGTGGGATCCCCATCACTGAGACTTCCGGTTTCGGATTTTCTCTTTATTTTCTCCTCGGTTAAATTTTCCACGGGGACTACATTTGGTTGTTCTTCTCTAACAGACTCGCTCATGTTAGAATGACGATCGTCACTTGCCATTTCTGGGGTCTGCTTTGGATGCCGTCCCTGAAGGGTAGCTGGTGTTATGTGGTAGCCATATCCTTGACCAAAGAGTCTGAAAATGAAATGATTAAATACGGTACTTCAGAATATTATTTTCACTCGAACCAGCACGAATCCAATATCCGCCTTGGCTGTCTTGAAAACTTTCAATTTTCACGCAACAATTGCGATAGATCTGTTACCGATCAGTAGGCCTATAATCATCGATTGAAAGCGGTTCTTTGAAATCTGATAATACATGTATAAGCGGCGATGCTTGCTCCTAAATAAGCTGGAATTTAGTAAAACCTCTTCATATCAGCATATATCCTTAATCTATAGACAAACCTTTCTAGCTGTAAGACATGTGCTATAAACAGGGGTAAATAACTTGTATATTATACCTGACAGCAAACCTTATCAATACCTGTCAATGGTGTCCTAGCGTATGAACATAGTACACATGCCTAACCTGTCAACCTGTCAGTATGTTGAACACAGTGGAGCGTTTTTATGTCCCTCCAACCCGGACAAAATGAAAATGATTTACACAGCTTGAGACCATGTAAATGAGTCTAACGCGAAGAGAGCTGTAAAGAGACGGCTTAAATTGAAAAAAATTCATTGAAGCTATTGCATTATCATGATTGATAGGCCAGTTCAAGGATTGGATCTTTTACCGATGTATGTCACACCTTGCTCTCAAGGGGACTTTTATGTATCAGCGCCGAACGTAGAGATACAGGTGTGTTAATGTTCTAAAATCTCAAACACAAGCGCCCTTATAGTAGCATCTGAAGAGTCCTCTTATTGGTCGATTTGCCGGCTTTTATACGTTCTGAATGATTTTATACCGTACATGGTTGGATGTACAAGAATATTGGGTTACCGATCATAAAATTGTTGCTTACTCATGTATCGCATTAAACACTACAGAGTAGCTAATAAACCTGCTCAATACAGCCAGACAATTCAGCCGTTTGCATGAATTGAGACATAATGTCTGTAATAGATCGTCCTTCATGCGTGATAAACTGTAGGCTGACACCGAGATGTTCGGACACGTTCCCGGTCTCAAATTGCATAAACGACTATACAACTTAAACGACTGCTTATATGGTGATGACCCTAGGTCAGATTAGATGGAAGTAAATACTCTTTGTGCAAATAGTCCAATATTTTCCGAAAGCAATAAAGAATTGTTCAAATTCGTAATAGGTACTGTTGACATGTGTCGGACTTCTGATAAGTTTATGTCCTTGATTTTATAAAACTTTGAGCTCTGTAAATTCAGGCCGTCGCATTGAGGTTGAATATAAACGAAACCTTTATAAACGGACCCTTTAATACAGCTTTGGCTATAGCGCATTTGAAATATCTTATTCTAATGTTACATTTAATCACTGCCACCTGCATGGTTTAGGGAAAATAACATATATCGAACGGTTTCATATTTATCTGTACTCGCAATTCTGCGTCTCCCTATTGGATTAGGGAGCTTCCTGAAATTAGGGCATGAGTTCCTTGGTTATCCAAATGGGATACACCGTGCCCAGTTGGGTGTTCTGATCTGGATGATGAGGAGTTCCAATTGGAATGGCATATGCCATTCCCCCATGCCATTTCATGGTATGGCATAAGCCATCCTTTGTCTGCTGAGTTCCAAAATGTATGCTATGGACTTCCTAGGAGTTACAAATCGGCGCACCATGCCACTCTGTTTGGAATGTCGTATGCCAGTTCCTAGAATGCCCCAATTTCAAGAAGCTCCCTTAAGTGCTTGAATGATAGTACTGTGATATCTCGCGTTATTTTGTGTGTCTAGAAGAACTAGTAGTACCGCTTACATAGGGAAAATATCTTTAGATGTTATGTTAGTGAAGCCAAAAATTTATTTCTTCAATTCTATGGAAGGCGTGGTGTTGCAATATTCTTATTCGTATTTATTTTTATATTCAAATTTATTCACACAGTCAAAAGTTTTTTCTCAAATTATCCAATGAATGAGAAAAGAAGGAATATGTGTATTATGTGTAAGATTGAATATATATTTCGCAAGGATAGAATATATATTCCACAAAGATTGAAATTACTTGATGTATACAGCGAATTATTGCACATAATTTGGAATTATTGAATACAGCAACAGATCGCCTGCCATAAAATTCTGCACAAAATCTGTGTTTCGTACCGACAAAATACCCAAATTTTATATTGTTTTTAATACTCTCGCAGTGTATAACTGTTACAGTTAAAAGTGACGTAAAACAGCGTAAACGGACACTTTCGACTGTTTTTGGATTTTCATATACATTTTAGCATGGATATTTTAATATATCTGAAATTTGACACCTTGAACCAAAATAATATTTCGATATAATCTCAAAACATTAGATTTGTTTTGATTCAAGGTGTAATCATTTAGATATATTTAAAAAAAATCCATGCTAAAATATGCACAAAAAAGCCAAAAACAGACGAAAGCCCAATTACAAACATCAGTCGACGCCGTATTAAGTTATTGGATGAAAATAATATTAAACTTATGTATTTGTCTGTACGAAACAGGTTTTGTGCAGAATTAAAGACATTAATAATAGCTTGGCGTAACTATAACGTAAAACTATGCAGTTTTCGTGTGTGAATGTATACTACTTGATCTGCACAAAAGTATCTCTACCGACAAGATATCCGGAATTGATGTCGTTATAAGTTTTTCGCACGAAATTTATCTATATATGAATGTGCTAGCACGCTCTAATTGTGACATCACGGAAACTCCACGCCTATCGAATCGTGTTTTCCACGATTGTATCCTGCTCCCAGTGTTTATCACGATTTGAGAAATAACAATGGTGTAGTCCTGTCGCCACAGTTTCTGCTGTATTATTTTGTGACGGATTAAAATCTTCACAGTTCTCATCAAAGCTCTCTTGTCGTAGGGTTGACGTAAGCTCTTCTCACTCCAATGTTCTGAAAGAGTTAAACACTTCGACTAACACGGAATGCTAATACGATAATGTCGGGGTATGGATTGCCTCCCCTCGATCTAAGTGTATTGGAATGAAGCTCCCAAATCTTAACCCGAAGGAGTATTGTTTTAGAAGTATTTTGACTTGGACGCACTCAGATCCACTTATGATGACGAAGAATACTGGTCTAAGATGTCGAATAATTGTCGGGCCCATCACATCAATTCCTACCCGTTTAAATGCGCGCTCACAACTAAAGCTTGACTGAGATACGTTACACTCTAGATTTGGATGAAAAATACGGGTCAGTGATCATAATTTTACAAAAATAACCTCATGATATCTCGCCATCATCAATGAGTACTGAGGACCACTTCTCTCTTGCAAGAAACCAACCTGTTCTATGTTTATGATTATGATTTATGATTCAGGCTTTGCGCATTCATTTAACATATGCAGCAGGTGATAGGTCAGACGCCTATTGACGATGACTGATCTTGACCTATTTTCAAATATTATAATCTAGTATTTGTGATATATATTGAAGGATTACATCTAGGCTCTCCAAATTCATACTGCATAATCAGCTGGTTATTGACTAGAAAGCTTTTTTAATTTGACTGAACTTGACCTGTTTTATCAAGGTCAAATTCAAGTTATTGTAATGTCTCGGGATCATGGCTAGGCTGTGCAAATTTGAATAATGGCGGCAAAAAAAAAAAAAAAAAAATTCATGCCAATGAATTTCCATGGATTCTAGAGTATATGCTGTATCCTGGAGATGCTTTGATTGTGACTATTCATGTAAACATCATGAAGATATAGCACTACACGATGTTCATATGCCTCTTAGTTCTATGTTAAGGTGGTCAAAGATCCTGCACAATACAATCGTACTTTGATATTAATGTGCGATTTTCACCAAATTTGAGAATCTTAGAATGAAGACACCTAGTAATAGTACGACGAACCAGTTTCTGTAAGTCGATTAAAATCGTCAAATTGCGCACATGATCTAACAATGCAAAATGTGTGTAATCGTCGTCTTATGCCGGCATTTCAGTCCACGCCTGACAAAGGGGAAAGAAGATAGTCCCCACTGCACTCGAAGATTTGTGAGCGTGTCGTGGCCGAGTGGTTAGGGTGTTTGACTCTGACCCGGAGTGCTACAGTTGGCGTGGGTTCGCGCCTCGCCAGTGACCGCTTACATATATACTCGCCTATTCACAAGGCGCTGGACTGATTCGGTGTCAAGGGTAATATGGACTGATGGTGGAACTAGTTGCTACGCTAGACCTTTGCCAGCGGAGGCACTTGGGGAATAAAGTACTTGGGTGTCTTTCAGTGACCGCTATATTAATTCACTCACAGTAGTACATCGCATACACCGCTAGGAAGCTCACAGCACTTTCAGGATGGTAGTTCGTTCAAATTGTAGAATTGTATAAATGTACTTTCAGGATAGTAGTTCGTCCAATTGTAGAATTGTATAATAAATATTCACTTCACAGCACGATAGTTGAGCTATAAAATGTTGAGTGGTTCCTAATTGATTGTATATTAATATGTACTCCGTAAGGAGGTGCCTCTCTCAAAGGGGGAAATTACGAACCGAACTTGAACTTGAACTTGATGGCGGAAGGGAGAACAAATTGAGCCCATATACATGTATTACCCATATCGGTGCTTTCCGTCATTTAGATTCCATGTTTTGTAGACTATACCGAACTACCGAATATTTCTCTGTTTCTTCCTTTCAGTGATCGCGTGTTTGGCGTCGATCTCTCTAGCCATTCGTCTCGTTTCTTCATCTCGTTTGCCCTGCTCTACCTTCAGTGCCAGAATCTCTTCTGTCTCCAGGTAATTCCATTAGAATATTCGTATAGATGCTGGTTGATGAATTAAGCACCATTGCGATTGCCTTTACATACCTCATTTACGTCATTTATGCTGGGCTTTTCAACGATCACAAAGAGTTTATCAACGACAGCGATATTCCACTTCCGACCACGCATACCAATACACCAAATCTCTACTGGACAACCAAGATGCATGAAATACAATACAAAACAAGATTCATAGCCAGTCCCAGAAGTTGTAAAGCAAATTTAGGTCCACCATGTTAACATGGGCCTCACAGCAAGTAAAATCATTCTGGAAGAATATTGTGCGGTTATTTATAATATATATATATATTTTATGGGAGAGTGGAATGCGAAAGTTTGCCGCACAGACCTTGCATTTCTTGTGCAAATGTTTTTGGCGGGATCTGATTACTGTCTTAGTTAAGATAATCTCGGAGTTCATTATATCAATAATGTCAGAAGCCACGAAACTTTTTTTCAGTTCCATTGGATATAAGGGATACAATTCGTGGTACGTTTCTTTGCTGCTAAATTTTTTTATTAACAATACCCAGGTGGAACTTTGACATCAAGAGGATCCATATAACTTGATCATGGGATGAATATTCCCACTCTCGATAAGAAAAATACATCCCGACCTCTTCTTTTCCCCACATAATTTAAATCATTTCTTTAATCAGTATTTTATTAAAAATATCAACGACACACCGAGGGAAACGTTGGTGGAGCGCATCATGCTTGCAGCAGGTTTCAATCGAAGTGACTAGCCACCTGCGTCGCACCCGCTCATACCACATACGCGTGTGAAGCAGGTGGCCAGTCATTTCGCTTAACAAGTGCTGCAGGCATGATGCGCTCCACCAAAGTTCAACAACTTGGTGTGTCGTTGATATATTTAATAAAATACTGATTGAAGTAATGATTTAAATTATATGGGGAAAAGAATCTCATATTAGCTTGATTATTGGATGACAATTTCCACTCTCGAGAAGGAAAATATATCCTAGTATTTTCCTTCTCGAGAGTTTAAATTTTCATCTCATGATCAAGTCGACAGGATTATACCTACCAAAGACTTTCTCTCAAATTTACTCAAATTAGGTGGTGAAATCCGACATTCACTATTCAGCCGTCAAATATGTATGGAATAAAAATTAAATAAAACACAAGATGGTTTCCTGACTGCACCCTATAGAAAACGACGTAAACACTGAAATACGATAAAAGATTGCTGGAAAGTTATAGGGATTTGCCGATTGGGGCATCATGTAACTAGTATGTATTCCCATGTACCAGTAATTTACCAGTAATTTGAAACCAACCCTAGCTTGTCCTGCAACCATGTCGTCATGGAGCAACAACAATTGGTAGAGTGGGACTAACCCGTGTTGTATTTCCTCACGGAAACTCCCGGTACAGCCAAAACAAAACGCTATCAACAGCAAGACTTAAGCGGCATAATTATAAATAAATAAATATCCGATTAAACAAATGGATTGTCTGCATGGCTGATAGATTCCCAACACAATCAGCACAAGCACATGTGAGGACAGGATGGGGAGGATGCATGTTGTTTTCCATACTACATTGAATTTTACTCAACAGTTTCTTCACAACATTCAAGATGTAGGTCTGGCTTGTCTGAGAGGTTTTGCATCAAACTTTCAAGATCATCGTCCTTCGCGGATAAAGGCCCAACGGAGTGATTTCGGGTCTTTGTCTATCAACGTTACCGTTCTACTAATTGCAGCTCAGCATTTGCCAACATTCTTGGAAGCAAACCTCTCACTTGGAGGTATCAACCGCTCAACACATAACCAAACTGACAATAAACAGCGAGCGTCACAGAGACCCGGTATTTGTACTGTCTTCACCTGTACTGAGCATAATTACTCGGTCTACTTGTTCTCGTGACGTAATCGCCACAAAATATATATTTGTATAAAATTAATCGGTAAAACCCGACTTGCAAGAAACAAGTCAGTGATGTTGACCTTTCCACACAGTGATGTTGGTGATGTTGAATTATATCTCCAGAAATATAATCTTTGACCGATCATCTAAATTCGGATAATCCTCATTCGTTTACAACGTTCGATCATATTTGGTCTGTCACCCTTTGACAGTGATGGTCCATGGTCCAATAGTGTTAGAGAAATGGGTCATATCATCTACACGAAAGAGACGATGATCGCTCAGACAATATATTTTTCTGGGTTGTAATATTTCAGAAAGTCTTCTATATTGCATATCGATATATATGTATATCTCCTGCTTTGTAGCATTTATCCCGCGCAAAAAATCGATTTCAATCAACATCACAACGAACTATTGCCTTATTATAACGCTGGTTGGCGAGAACACATCATCACACGCGTTATTCAAAGTTTGCAAACGCGTAGCAAACACGTCAGTAGAGAGGCGATCGTTCGAGCTATATTTCGTTTACTTATGCCAGGGTCAATGCCGGTTGAATATTATGTGTTCAAGGAACCTTTACAGATAATCTCTGATTGGCTGGATGTTAATCCAATTTCCTCTAGGGACCAATGAAAATACAGGATTTCTGTTTGAAAATTTGAATTGACCACTCAAGTCAAGTCTTGAAGGAGCCCTTATCAGCGTTCTGGTGAACAGTCACACACATTGGAAAAGATTTTCATTTTGATGAGGGCTGGTTTGACTGCAGGGCAACCATGCTGTCTTGGTCATCGGTCTAAACTATGGATCATTCCTATCCTTCGTGTACATTTAAAGGGTGCTAACAACTTAGTGCAGAAATAGATGATTCCCTTATAGGCACAACATTTCTTTGTGGATCGGATACTTAAATTTACTGGATTTAGGTACCGTATAGGATTTATTACACTGTATATAGTAGGATTCTGCTGGTGGACTGTTAGTCCCCGAGGCCTGCCCTCTGTACATGTCACTCGACAAATATATGTATGTTTATTGTTTCGATGGGAAATTTAAGCCGCACGAAGTCGGACATTACAGGTTAGTTTTTCTAGGTTTCTTGTATTTACCAGGTTACCCCACGTTACTGCGTTTACTTCATCAGGCGCCCATGAGGCTCATCCATTAACATCAGATGAATTGTTTGAGCTGATCTGTCATCACAGCTCCCGATCTAGCGTCTCTAATTTCGCTTAAGCCGATGCTAGGGGCCGTGTGGATACCTCATATTCTTCACATGAACGTCTGGAATAAAAGCGCGGCTGAGATACTAAGGCTACGTCCGAGAATCCACCGTTTTCTCGAGTCTGAATGTTAGATGTCGACGAATACTTTTCTGTAGAGTCATATGATTGCATTTTAGTCGCCAGACGTCGTCAGTTTTCCCCACCTCTTGCATATCGCTCCAATTTACACTGCCAGAATGATCAGGTTACGTTGACACAATATCTTAGGGTAACAATTCTGTGTAATCGGGGCAAATATTATTTATTTATATACATATGTACTCGATCATTCCAACATTCTGACGCCAGGATCTTCCACATATATACAGTTATCAATATCTGGTATTTTTAGGGACCTTTATGTACGTTCAACACCTGTCTGATACTAAGATCGCCGGGGAAATGTCAGTGATATAACGTATCGTTTGGTCTGTGGTAGGTAGGAAGCCCAAACCAAATAGCTATATATATGATCTATGACTGCAGTGATTGTTCTGGCTAGAGAAAGAAACGCACCGACCGAATTTCGAAAGGATTAGATGTTAGCCCATCAATTCACTGTCCCGCCGGCAATATTTTTTAAGTAGGTCTATGCGTCTTTACAGACTAGTCTTTTGCGTTAAATGCCGTCATTTTCATCTGACGACGAAACAGCTCACCAATCCCCAGTGTACGAGTTGTCACAGCGAAACAGCTCACCAATTACCACTATACGAGTTGTCAGAGCATTTCCATCATAGCTCTCTAGATTTGTATCTAATACCGCTTATGCCGGTGCTGGGAGCCGTGTGGTCATATCATCCAAGTTGCCACATGAACAGGTACAATAAAAGCGTACCTGAGATACAACACATATCACGAATCGTTAGATTCTTGGTATGTGCTTTAGAATAGGTTAACCGGAAGACTATACTGTGAAGTCATGTGGCTCTGTCAGTATGTCGGCACCTCTTCCCACTTCCCTTATATGTGTTGTAATTTCAGGCAGAACGTTAGATAAACATTGTATAAATCAACGATATATTTTTCAAATATATTGCATTAGCTCATTGTAATAATATTGTCATAATAAATGGATTATTTTTCAATGTGGAAAATATATTTGTATATATAGAAATGTTCTTCAAGATTTTGTGATTGTTGGTCGTCGGTTTGAACAATCGAACATTCAGGAGTTAAATACTGTTTTTTCATTGAGTGAGAGAGTAAGTGAGTGAATGTTATAGAGAAATCTTTATATGACTGGAAACATTTTTTAACTATCATGGTATTATTGCCATAAATGCTTTGGCACCACCATAGTATAATACACTAACATTTTGGGTTCCTCGTATTCGACATTACATGTTAGACTGCATAGCAAAATCTACAATCTTCAGTGCTACATTTTGAAAATGATAATGATTCCCTATTTCTTATAATTTTTCGAACAGCATTTTAGACTAAGAAGCGGACGCTAAATAATGTGGCATGGATATATTATTTATCCCAAGAACTGAAAAGATGGCTAGTGAATTCTTAGAATGTTAGCAGAATTTCTCTCCACAGTTTTCTGAAGTTAAGTTGTGTCATCTGAATAATTAGAGGGCCCGTGGGAAAGAATAAGAGCTGCCATGTATGTAGGCGACGCCAGACCCGACAGCTGTATACGGCCGTGGTCCACAAAAGTTTCGAGTCGATAATCGAAGGACATTTTACGTGCAACAGTTTACATCAATTGAGGACTTGCTCAATTCCAAATGTTCAGTCAGGCTGTTTGATTGCCACTTCATGTTTGTTGACGTTAAAACTTAATTATTTCTCTCTTTTTCCTTGTTGATTTTGACCCAGTTAACCAATCAACTGACAGAACTACCACTTCCTGTTTATCTTATAGTCCTATTGCGCAAACCTCCCATTCCAAATGTGCACAGAAATAAAAAAAAATAAAAAAAAATAAAAAAAAGTAAAAAAACAAACAAACAACAAAACAAACAAAACCAGTTGGTTTCTTGCAAGGGAGAAGCGATCAACAATTTCCAATGATGCATGGCAGCAAACATTACGAAGTTGTATCTTGAGCCTGAATGTTTGAATTGATAATGATTAATAAGAGAATAAATGAATGAAAGAAGAAGAAGAGTTACTTTGCAATACATATTATAACATATTATAACATATTATTCATTTCTCCTCATATTAATAATCATTAATTCTCTATTTCCATCAATTCAAACATTCAAACTCCTGTGCTTGTATTCGTAAAATCAGTGGCAAATATAGTCTTTTATCCAAATGAATCGTTGTTGTTGTTACTTTTTTTTATAAAGTATGTATTTCAAATTTATTCACATTTTTAAGGGCTCTAAGGGCTAATCATGCCAGTATATGGTGGGAATATTTGTACGCAGCAGTTATCGGGTTTTGGTTAAACATATTAAGTGTATTATAAGGCGTGGTGGTTTATGATGGACATAGTTCACACACATATGGAATTGGTGCTGTCATAAGAAATAGGTCCTTCGATTATTGGTGCGGAAATTCTTGACCGACGACTGAATATAGATTGTCGGTTCTGACGCATGCTGGAAGCGGTCGGAAAAAATTGCGTACAGATATACATGCAATTTAGAGCTTGAATTTGGGTGGATTTGGTTTAATGTGACACTCAAGTTTGTTTCACTCATATGGCGACAGTCAGTTTGGATGGTGGAGGAATCCGGAGTACCCGGAGAGAATCGCCGCCCGTCGGCAAGTAACTGACAAACTTTCATACATGCACCTGCTGGGCTCGAACCTGTGCCGGTTCAGTGGTGTGAGGCTAGCGATCACCAGCAAAACGCATTAGACCACTCGGCCACCGAAGTGCCCCTTATAAAATGTGATGTAATATGCATAATATAAAAGCCTTGTTTTCCTTTGAAGTAAAGTGACTTTGTCAAAACGGCCTATTTAAGAGCACTGTATCTACAAATGTTTAACCCAGAATAAATGTATTTTCAGTAATTGTGCTTCATAACGTGGTCCAATTACGTCTCATCTATTTGCAAATCAAGTGATATATCTAACTTAACCAAGTGGCTTCGAGACCCCATTTTCATATCCAGGAAATGTCTTTCTGTAAGTATAGCCATCTAGTACTCTCTTCATTGCGTTGCCTTTTCACTGACGGAATAAAGATGGTAGCGTCATCTGCAAGAAGTTCCATACTGCATTGCCTATTACATGTTAAGTAATTCGAAGTGTGTTGATTCTGATTCTTCCGTTGAACTACGTGCCGGACGAGTTTAAGAATCGGTTTCAACTGGTTATAACTAAATTATAGGTAACTACCTCATAGCAATACGTTCGTAGAAGTGAACTTAGAAAGAAAAACAGTATAACTGAAAAAAATGTAGTAAAAAATGTGTTTGACTCGTGTGGTGAATTGCTTAGGTTAGTGACTGAATTAGCTGCCAGAGGTATAACACATGAATTATGTATACTATCAGTGATACGTGGTTGAGAGCATAATCGCTTCTGGCTTTACTGACGGAGGCGAAAGTTATTTCACACAAAGAATATTACGAACATATTTCGTCAGAAAGATGATGTCATCTAACCATAACTCTGTGTATGATAAAAAAAGATTGGAGTAGAGGAGAATTGCCGTTCGTCATTCAATATTCGACAACGGTTTAAACATAAAAACAACAATCGGATACGGTTTTCCACAATTCGCAATTTGGGAATATACAGTTTTCGCTATTAAAGATTTCGAACTTATAAACTTATTTCGCACAGATAAATCGAATTAGATTGTTTCTGGGTATAGTTTCTGGGCAATACGTGAATTATTAATGGGTTAAGTACCTATTTTGTTACGCCTTGATAAGCACTATCTAACTACGTCGAAACTCTTATCAATCTTACAACACATATGCCCTACCATTAATCTATATGCAAACTCCAAGGAACGTCAATGCAATTTGCCAATGAGTACCTTTTCGAAGCAAATAACTGGGTGCACAACTGGGTTTCATGAACCTGAAAAATGATATTTCGCCGCAATAAATTCCTCAAACGATCTGTATTGAAGGATGTTGATGTGAATTGAGGTATGACTATTCATATAATTGTTTCGCATCCCTTATCTCTTTTGAAACTCTCTTCCGCATAAGGTATACATAAATCCCTGCACCACATCATGCAAGATGTCGAGCAAACAATCCGATCACATATTTTGTCAACTCATACGAGACATGATTGGTGATGGCATTCAGCTGAAAACATATTTTAAGCCAGATCACAGACTTCTTATTCCTCTTGCCTCAATATTTGAACTTCAAAGGACACTGATAAATGTCAGAAATTGGAAATGGATGTTCATCGTATTTTACGGAACGGGACAGGCTCGGTTGGTGAATTCTCATGACTATCGACAAGCAGTCAGTTTATGTTTATAAAGGGCGTTTAACTCGGTAACTCGGACAGATATTTATTCTGACAAATCGTTTGGACTATAGGAAACTACGTCCTGGTAACATGTTCGTAAAATTGAGTTTAGCAAAAAATAAAAATGTATAACTGAGCAATTGTAGTTATAAATGTGTTTGACTCGTGTGGTGAATTGCTTACGTTGTTAACTGGATTAGCCGTCAGAGGTAAAACACATGAATGATGTACACTACCAGTGATACGTATCGCTTATGGCTTTGCTAACCGAGGCAAATGTTCTTTTACACAAAAATATTACGAAAATATTTTGTAAGAAAGGTATAGGGTTAAAGTAGATTCACCGTTCTTCGTTCAACATTTGTTTTCTGGGCTCGGCAACATTTTACACGATCTTAGACATTAAAACAAAAATCGGACACTGTTTTCCACAATTCATGTCAAACACTTCGCAGCCTTCGCCAAAATTTCAAACTTGGACAGATAAATCGAATTAGATTTCTGCAAATAATTTCTGGACAATACGTGAATTATTAACGGGCTATAAGTACCCAGTTCGTTGCGCCTTGATGAGCAAAATATAACTGCGTCGAAACTCTTATCAATCTTACAATACATATGCCCTATCATTAATCTATATGATAAATCCAAGGAACGTCAATGCAAATCTGGCGCATATTTCTCTTGATAAATTGACGATGGGTGCCTTTTCGAAACTAATATTGGATGCACAACTGCATGGGTTTCACGAACTGCACCGCCATCATACAAGATGGAGTGAGTGAGTGAATAGAATTAAACGTCGCTTTCTACAATATTTCAGCTATAACCAACTAAGCACCACCCAGCCAAGTTGCGTTCCTGCTACTTCAAAGAAGAAATCTGCTACTTCAATCTTTGAAGCAGCATGGAACCAGACACCCTCCATCCACCTTATAAAACACCGAGGACAGCACACAAGACACAGACAGGACGCTTACATGGAGCAATAAAGACAAGTGATATTACAGTGCTAGCCATCACATTATCAAGTTCCTGTTGCTTCTCAGCAAAATGCATTGAAGCAACAAGAACCCGTGCCCACCCAACCACCCGCTGATACAAGATGTCGAACTTCTGATCACATTAGAAAAATAAATTCAGCACGCCACCAACGGCAACAAGAAACTATTGACCCCCCTCAGATATTGTCGGTGTCTAACCAACACGAGTCATCATTGGGGTCTGGTAAGGGCATTCAGCTGATAATATATTTTGAGCCAGACCCCAGACTTCTATTACTTTTGCCTCAAAATTTGAACTTCGGAATTTTAACTGATAAGTGTAAGAAATTGGGGCATGCAGTGGCGATATCCTGCTTGACAGAACGGGACAGGCACGATTAGTGAATTCTCATATCTATCGATAAGTCCGGTACGTTAGGACCGGTAATTCGGAGAAAAAGCCAACTAAACAATCTGCCCACAGACAGCTGTTTTTCCTGATAAATCCTTTGAAGATCCAAGAATTTTCCGAGAAATATGCACAAAATCAATCTAATTCGCCAGAAACGCCGTTTAGTGACCAAATATTAAAATTGTACCATATGCCAGTCAATTTGGGGAAGATTGCATCACACTATAGCGAATAATCGTTTACGCTTTGTATGAGCTACACACAGAAAGATTGGTACTCACCACGCGATGTCAGCTTGTACAGATAACAAAGTGAAGACATAAACTTACTGTGAGTTTGGAGGGAGGGGGGAGGGAATTTAGCTTAATGTCACACTCAAGTTTGTTTCACTCATATGGTGACAGTCAGTTTGGTTGGTGCACTGTGAGTTAAGATAAAGGATAATGGTTGGTGATAAAGATTTTATGTAAAGCTCATGTTTATCCTTTGTCTGAAGCCGTCATGTACGACATTCAGTATTCTGCTCATATAAGTATAGGTTTCAAATCCGACATTTCAATCTTCGTCTATAAAAGAATTTCCGCGTCAATAATCGAAAGACCTTTTTCTTACGACAGTTGGCATCAATACCAAATATGTATAAACTGAAAGAAAGAAAAAAATCAAACGTTTTTCCCAACTCATCCTAATATCAGCGGTCTTGATGAATAGTTTTTATATATTCGAATAACTCGGGATTAGATATCCCAATTCATGTAAATTGTTGACCGCTTCTCTCTTGTAGGAAACCATTTTGTGTTTTATTAATTTTATTTCATACACATTTCGAATTGGTGCCAACTGTCATACGAAATAGATCTTTCGATTATTGACGGGAACTTCTTTCATGGACACCGGCTGAATATTGAATGCCGGATCTGACATCTGTCATTTTTCTCATTGAAGCGACAAGAAATAATGATCCTCTTCTACAGGAAAAGCTTTCTGAATTGATCAATGAAAACTCTGATATACAAAAACTCCACTCTCGTAAATAATTAGATTGAACTTGGTGACCAATCTATTCCGATTGAAAGTCAATCTACAAGGTTGTATATCCACAACTCAATTTTAGGGATTTTGGCTGAAATTCAGGAAAAATATCCTTGAATGAGAGGATTGTCCGTGAAATTCAGGCAAATTTATCACCCTGATTAGTAAGTTCCCGATCCTATTCAGGTACGTAAAATCCCCTAAAATTCAGGTAATTTAGCTTTAATTTATGGTTGATTATATTTCAGGTAAAATCCCTGAAATTGAGTTGTGGAACCTGATCTATTCAGGATTATTCCTTGAATATTTCTGAGAGTGTACTTTGTTGCGCCGTGATGAGCAAACTATAAATGCGTCGAAACTCTTATCAATCTTACAACACATATGCCCTTTCATTAATCTATATGCTAAATCGGAGGAACGTCAATGCAAATCTGGCGCATATTTTTCTTGATAAATTGACGATGGGTACCTTTTCGAAACTAACACTGGGTGCACAACTGCATTGGTTTCACGAACCTGAAACATGATGTTTCGCCTCAATAAATTCCTCGAACGCTCTGTACTGCAGTATTTTGTTGTGGATTGAGGTCAGATTATCAATGGAATTGTTTGGCGTCCCTCACCTCCTTTTGAAACTCTCTTCCGCATAAGGTATACAGAAATCACTGCACCGCCATCATGCAAAGATGTCACATTATGTGAAAAAAAGAAATTCTGCACACCACCAACAGCAGTATGAAACTATTGACCGTCACTCAGATATTATCCTTGTCTAACCGACACGAGACATGATTGCATTCAGCTGAAAACATTTTCAGACCCCCGACTCTTCTGATTTCTTAAGCCTCAAACTTTGAACTTCAAAAGACACCGATGTAAGAAATTGGACCATGGTGTGGCGACAAGGGATGTTAATCCTTCGTGACATAACGGGACATTCTTGATTATTGAATTCTCATATCTATCGATAAGCCCGGCACGTTACACGCGGTAACTCGGAAGAAAAGACAACAAAATGATATGCCCACAGACAGCTCTTCATCCTGATAAAGCCTTTGGGGATTCACGAGTTTTCCGAGAAATGTGCACAAAATCAATCTAATTCGCCAGAAACGCCGTTTAGTGGAAAGGTATTAAAATTGTACCATATGCCAGTCAATTTGGGGAAGATTGCATCACACTAGCGAATAATCGTTTACGCTTTGTATGAGCTACACAGAAAGATTGGTACTCACCACGCGATGTCAGCTTATACAGATATTAAAGTGAAGACATAAACTTACTGTGAGTTAGGATAATGGTTAGTAATAAAGGTTTTATGTAAAGCTCATGTTTATCCTTCCTCTGAAGGCGTCACGTAAGACCAATCTAGGTAAACCAAGATGGTAAATCAGGGGAATACCATCTAGACGTAACGCTATGAAAACTTCGTGCAAAATGTTCGCCGATATTCTACGAGATCCCATAATCAGCCAATCACGACCATTTCAACATTTTCGCTCTGACAATGATTGACGTTTACTTCAAGGAGATTAACATCTTCGCACGGCAAAATCTTTTGATATTTTCTACCTCAAACAAAGCCAGACTTTTCAGTCAGATGTTTACGGACCCTGCCGGGAAATGATGCCATATTTGGAAACTGTTTCGGGATAGTGTTTATATATTAGACCACGAGCTACCGTGTGTAATTAATGTGGGCGAGATTTTGAAATAGTTACAACCAGCTATCCATCTGATTGGCTAACAATAGTAGTTTCAACTCGCACGGGATTTATATAGGGCTGAATTCAGATATAATATTCCGTGATATTATATCTGAATTTACTGAGATTGCACGTAAGATATTCTGTATTCTGCTCATATAAGTATAGGCTTCAAATCCG